>VYZP01061107.1:20523-74008 GCA_013400635.1 Hypocryptadius cinnamomeus | reverse complement strand
CTTTTTTTTTCTTTTTTTTTTTTTTTTTTTAAATCCTCCAAAGCAGAGACAACTCTACCTATCTCCCCCCTCTCCTCCCTTGTGCTGGCTGGGAATTGTCAAGTGACAACCGACCAAATCCTTTTGGACAGGAAGCCTTCATCCTGAGTTCTATATACTTGCAAAGCAGCCCTTGTGGTTGGATCAGGAAGCCCATTAAAAGCACTTTGATGGTATGGAAATTCATCTTCATGAAGCACCCAGGCCCCTAAGCAGCATGCTGTTTAGCTGTGGTTACAGATCAGTCATTCACATCGGAGGGCAGTAATTGTGCTGACGGCTTGTTCGGCAGTGGAAGCACATAAAATAATCCCAGGCCCTCCACCATGGCATTGCCAGTTAATCTTCTTTAATACAGATCAGCTGTTGTTCTAACACATGACTTTATGCTGGCTCTAGTGACTCTGCACAGCCTTTTGATTAAGTAACAGGAGTGGAACCATCTGCATTCACTTTATTCTGTTACTTTCCTATTCTTGGGATTCTCCTTATTCCTTCTGTTTTCACTTCACACCCTCAACCTCAGTTGAAGTTTATTTTCCTCTCTAATTCATACCTCCTGGTAGGCTCGTGGAGGGCAGACAGGAGTTCTTTTACAAGGTAGCAGGAATTAAAAATGGTTTGCTCAATAGAGAATTTTTCTAAAGCAACTGCAGGCTTTGGGGGTTTTGATATAATTAATGCCAGAACTTTATAGGGGCTCACTGATTTCAACTCGATGATCTCAGAAATGTTTTCCAACCTAATTGATTCTGTGATTTATTTTAATATGTGAAGTTCATATCCAGACAAACAATCCAACTTCTCTAAAGTTTGTGTCTTTTTGCTCTAGGACATTAAGTTTTTCTCACTAAGAGCAAGATTTGAGAGGAAAGCGAGTATTGCCATTTTAAATTAAACTTTATTCTGGTTTTCTCTGTTTTCAGAGGCAGAGAATGAGATAGTTGGCAATTTGGTTGGCAAGAAGTAGTGCTTTAGTTTTTTTACAGAGTTTCCCTTTTCAGCAGCTCAAGGTCCCACCACAGGACTCAGTGGCAGCCCCTGAACTTTGGAGACATCGTGTCTGTCACTTTTGCTTCCTGACCAGAGAATTGGAGATGAGGGGTGGAATTAAGATGTAATTATTCTATTTTATCCTAATGTATATCTATGTATCCCTGGGCATATTAGTACTTAGAAATGCACATTAGTATTTATAGGTAACAAACACTTGTTGGAGCTATCCCAAATTTTTCTCCCTTCTTCGCTGCAGTGGGTAGTGTACTTTTGGAGGCCTGTGATTCCCTGAGACCTGTTGAGCTTTTTGTTGCAAGAATTGCTTCTGCAGCCTTCCAGTGGAGGGGGGCTCTGCACCATTCCCAGCATTTATGGGAGACTCTTGCTGGGGATTTGTCTGCCAAGGGTAGCTGGGCAGGCTTGGAAATCATCTTTGGGAATCTCTGTTGAAGCTCTTTGGGCTCTTCATATGTGTCCTGTTTTCTTGCTCATGTTCCCAGATGGGTTGATCCCTGTGGACAGCCAGACATGCCAGCTGAGGCAGGAGTCAGACAGGAATTTTGTGGAAGTAGAGACAAACTGTATAAAAGTAGTCATACATAAGAAAAGATTTTTAAAAATGGCTAAGATGATTTGGGTGAGTCACTTTTTGGGCCTCCAACTTGGACCATCTTGACGGATTTGATTTTCAGAGGATTACAGTAAAAACTTTGAGCATCACTATGAACACGGATTTTACTAAAACCTATTTTAATTGCAAATGCAGTAAAACATATTTTTACATTACTTTTCTTGGAAACATTTCCTTGTATAAATGAGAAGAGTGTGTTTTTGTGGTTTCTTGGAAACCCGAGAGCATAGCTTTATTTGTAATTGTCATCTACAGTTAATTATAGCTTGATACACACCATACATAAACAGTGTTACCTGGGGTAAACAGCACAACAGGCAGCGTCAGCCAGGAGCTCTGGCCTCTCAGTTCAGCCCCAGAACAGCAAGGGAGGTGTCCACAAGCACAGAGAGCCAGCAGTGTGTGTGTGCATGCACCCCAGCCTGCCATGCCCTCTGCAGGGGCAGCAGCCCAAACATGCACACTGCCAGGCAGAGATCCCCACTGCTGCAGGCTCAGGGATGTTCCCTGGGACAGGGGAGGAGCAGGGTACTAAGGCAGCACCTCTTCCTCCTTGTCATTGCTTTCTGAGTGCTGGCAGTGGCTGGTCAGCCGTGTGAGGACACCCCAGGAGCCCTTCTGGTGTGCAGGGATGGAGCTGCACTCCCAGCTGAGTACATCCCAGTACACCCACTTCCCTTGCTGGGGCTGGGGCTGAACCTGCGCTGCAAGTCCTCCCTGTTACTGCTTGCAGTGTGTCCTTTTAAAAGGCTCTGACATGTATTTGTCTGCTGGCTTGTGACTAAATAGCTGTTTGTAACAATATTTATTGCAGCATTGCAAGCCGGAGCCCGTTACTGGTGCTTATGGAGCACGGCGTTCAGGATGTCTTTCCTCCCCCTCCTCCCTCCATCCTTCCCACTCCCACCCCCAGCTCTCCCTCTTCCCCTTAAGAAAGTGCCAAACATGGAATGACAGTGACCAATGTTGACTTAATGTGGATGTTTAATAATGAAAAAAGTGTGTCAGTTCCAGCTTTAGTTACAAATGGCAGGAAGTATATCGGGTGGCAGCCCTGTAATAATTTTACATCCATCATTCCCTCTGATGCCTCGCTGGCTGCCTGATGGATGGGGATAGCAGAGTTAACTCTTAGGAAACCACTGTGATCTGCTGAGCTGAAATGGATTTTGTCCCTGCTCTCCCCTTGGGAAGAAGGGGAATATTAAGAATCTCAAACCTGCATCTCCTGCTGCCTCTGAGAAATAAAACACTGGAGCTCACTTTACTGAACACATATGGAGTAGCTGGTTTAACACATGACATTTAAATTTTTCTTGCAGTAGAGAATTTTGCTTCAATAACTTCTTTTCCTTCCCCTAATGGTTGGATTTGAACCAGAAAGTCAAGAGAAAATTGCAGGACAGAAGGGCAGGCAGGAGAAGAAAAGAGAAGGGTTGGCACAACAGACGAACCCTGGGCTTGCTGCAGACACTGAGAGGCCGTGGGTCAGGCTAGGCTGAGGAAATTGTGATGGTTGAAACTGGGACCTGCTGGAAGCAGGAGAAACGCACTGAAAATTACCCCAGAGGCACAGTACTAGCATCATAAACCAAATCACTTTGCAAGAGTTGAAACCTGCCCAGGTTCATAATCTCTGTTGTATTTTACTGGAAAGTTTTACTTCAGCATTCTCAGGGACTAGCAGAGTCAGCTACAGATACTACACACGTGCACACTTCTCCCTGCAAGTCCAGCAGGCCTGATGGATACACCCTGCAGCCCACTCTGTTCCTCCCTGGCCTGTCAAACTTCAGCAGAGCTGGTCAGTGTAATGTTCTTGTTCTTTTCTGCAGTGTGAGCAGAGATCCCTGTGCACAGTGTGGGACCAGCCTGCGTCCTGCAGACAGTGACCTGGCACAGCACAAAGTCAATGTGCTGCCCTCACAGCTGCACATCCCCCTCCTATTTCCCCTCTCCCTACTCTCTGTCGAGGTTTGTATCACTGGGGTTCTTTGCCAGCAGAAATTCTTGTGTGGGGATTGCAGTCCTCTTTGTCCATGCTATCAGCACAAAGTTTTCAAAGCGTGTCACAAGTCAAGCAGGTATCATGTCATCACCCAGGTGTCAGACTTCCAGTCAGCAGCCTCAACAGTTCATGCATGGTCAGGGAGTCCTGGTCAACAGGGCTGCTGTACCCACCGCCATTTCTCCTGAAACTGTGCAAATTTAATTTAAAAAACACGGGTCAGGCTTGCACGCTGCAAAGATCAAAACTGGTTTTGCCCAACACAAAGCAACAAACATTTTGATTTACTTCAGCTGAAAGTTTATCCACTTATTATCTGTCCCTCCCTTCCCACCCCCCCCTTTTTTTTTTTTTTTTTTTTTTTTTTTTTTTTTTTTTTTTTGCCATTTGCTTTGTGGAGCTTGTGTATATTTATATTTACAGCCTCTGCATTTAATGGCCACATGCCTTGTTTTCACAGATGGCCAGTGCAAGATCTCCCCTCCCCCTTTTCCTTTAGTAGAGCCTGCCTTTGGTTTTCTGCCTTTGTCACAGTGCCACTACTCTCAGTTAGCAAGTGCCTACGCATAAGAGGGAGAGATTCTGTAGGGAGGACTTTTTTTATTCCCCCAAAGATTTTAGCTCTTCATTTTAAAACACCATTTTTTTTCACCTCCTGATTGACTATCATTTATTAAATGCCCAGATCCATTTTACAGAGACAAGCTGTGCATATTTATGGGTGTCCTTAGTGCCTTGTGGTGGCAGGGATGCATGGGCAGGGTTAGCTAATAAAAAACAAAGCCTGCAGAGGGAAGGAGGGATTCTGCCCACAGATGAGTGTGTGTGAAAGTCCAGCTGAGGTTCAGGAGAGCAGCAGGCAGAGAGGCAAGGGGAGAACCCTAGGCCCAGGCAGGTGCTGAAGTCCAAATGGGAATTCAGGCTCAGTTCACTCCAAGGGGCAGAGATTGGGAACATTGACAGCCCAGTGTGGGTCAGGGAGAACTGCAGCTGTTTGTGCTGTTGTGGAAGTTTTATGAACCCCAATAAAGATGGATCATCTTCCTCCTGAAAGCAAAACCATACAAGTGATGTGGAGTTCTTGTTACAACTTTGGAGCTTTTCGAGTCCTTGGGTTTAAGTCCTAAGCTGTGCCCCACAGCCATGAGATCTTATTACTCCTGAGATTTTTTATTATTTTTATGTGATCACATGTCTCAAGTCACTGAGGCTTTCAGCTCATTTGTGCACTCAGCATCAGTGCAGTAGAGTGCATCGGTGCAGTCTCCAGTGCAGTAGAGGCTGGGCCTGATTCTTCTGTGAGTTGTGTCCATTTGGGCTCCTGAGGGGTCAGCCTGACCTGTTCAGCAGGGCTGGAAGAAGAGTAAGCAAAGGTACATCAGCCCTCATAATTTGAATACATTCATAATTTGAACTCCTTCTAGGGAAAAATGGGGAAAAAGTATTCTGTAATGGCTGCATTGCTGCTGTGCAGTTGAGTCACCCATTGTTTATTAAACAATTGCCAGGAAAGCAGAGATTGTGTTCTTGCTTTCTCTTTGCATGCATGCAGACCCTCCTTCCCAGGAAATCCTGTGTAGGTTGTGATTTTCCTCTTGTTTCATTTTTAGTGTGCCACCCCTCTCCCCCAGTGGATGTTTCCTTTCCAGGCTGATCAGCTGTACCAGCTTTCTGACTCGCTGGGAAGTCCCTGATTAAAATTTCCATGGCACATTTCGTCCAGAGACCTCAGAACTCCTCACAGTGGTGGGAAAGCATCACTGTCTCCATCCTGTGGAGTTGAGGAAATTAAGGTGCAGTGACTGAACAATTCACAGAGAGTTACAGGCCATGTCAGCCCAAGGAGCAGTCTGGATGAGAAACTGGGTCATAGAACTCTTAACCTATTTGCAGTCAGCAGATTACAGCTGCATCTGCTTGAGGTCAGTGCCTCTACCCGTGCTCTAACAACTTTCCTGAGAAGGGAACAGCATCTCATCGTGCTGCTTACATTTCCTTTTCCTTTTTATTCCTTCTTCAAAATGGGCTGAGCCAGTCCTATGTGCATTTTCATGTGAAAGTCCTGACTTGCTCTGTCTCTCAGAGAGCATAACAAGGGAAAAGCAGGACCTCAGTGTCCTCTAGAATTGCTGCTTCCCATCCATTTGTTTCCAAGCCAAATAATACACTTTATGAATGAAGTCATTATTTTATTCTTTCTCAAACAAAGAATTAATAAAAGAAAAAAAAAAGAAAAAAACAAAACACCAAAAAAAAGCCATCTTAGAGGCCTGACCCTTGCCAGGTTATTGAGGATTTTCCTCTCTTTATTTCAGTGGGCTCTGTCATGCCTTCAGTGCTTTTAGAGATACTGACTTGAGAACCCTTAGAAACTGAAGCCCTGTGTCCACAATACACAACAAAGAAAAATGACTGTGCAAGTTTCAGCAAATTCTCTCTGTGAATTGGTGTCTGTTCTGAGAGAACAGTAATTAAATGTCCAGGTCTTCATGGTCATCCTGACCTTTTCCCTCTAACTCTTCATGAGGAACCTCTCTGCTGAGTCTGTGTGACACTTGATGTAGATTGCAAATCAGGGGCAGTGATTTCTAGGCAGTATTGAAGCAGTATGGGTTTTAACAAGTACTGTAAACCAAAAGGAATGATTCCTCTACCAACTGATGTAGCCCCAACTTAGACTGTATGTCATAATTCTGAAAGAAGTACCATAAAATCAGGAAGAGCTTCAAATAAAGAGTGTTCTTTTATTTTCTTGTTTCTAATGCTGCTTTTAGATTCTGTGGGTGGATTATTCCATGAAAAATAGAGATCTCGGATAAGCAAGATTGAAAGAGCTGAGGGGGTGGTGAATGCATTGTTTCTTCATACTCAACTTTGATGCAACAAAAAATCTCCCAAATGATAACTTGCTGTGACATTATAAATAATCTTTCATCTTCTTTGGTGGTCCACAGAGTTTATATAATTGGGAGGCAAAACCCCTTCTTTGTTGTTTCTTGTGTTTTCATTAGTACAGTAGAAGACTATAAAATTGTGCAGCCAGAAGGGGTTTAACAATTACTGAGTCAACATTTGAAAGTCTCACTCTATTTTATCATTTATGCATGTGCTTTTTATGAGTTTTACAGCCCTGCGGGCGTTGCTTAAGCAAGGTCCATTGCAGTGGTGGATCTGTAACTGCTTTATTTTTATTTTGCTTTCCTTGGTACCATGTGCCATCAGCAAGAGTCAATTCCACACTCATAAAGAAATTACAAGCTTGAGATGGTAATTTTTTTGGAAGATTCAGGAGTGCTAATTTCAGTTACTAAAATGTTTATCAGCCTTACTAAGGAGCCTTTGGCAAGTCCTGTAACGTGTGACTCAGTTTCCCTTCTGGTAAGCAGTTATTAATCCTGCCTTTCTTTGTGAAAAGTTGTGGGTAGTTCAGTGATGAGTGAAGAACACTTGGGCAAGGTGACCGAGAAATACCCAAATCCAAGTCAAAGATCCCTCTGAAAACAGCAGGAATTCTCTTCCAGCAGTTAGAGGTGTAACAGGATCTGGGCCATCACAAGTTTGGCTGGGACACAGACAGTGTGCACAGTACCTGTTTTGGAGTACCATGGCAGTAATGTGCAGGAGCAGAGTCTGGAATGCAAATAATCCATCATATGCAAAGCTCTGGGCATAGCTCTCACTGTTGCCAGTTGTTCCCCTGAGTTCTCCCAGCTCTCCACCCTCCGTCATGCCTGCCTACCTCATGTTTTCCACACTTGGTGAGACTCTAGGTGAAAGTTTTAGCCTATTGTGATGTTTGTTATCACAAGAGGCAGAGGGATTGCACAGAAACATTACCTTTACAAAGTCTTCCTTCATGTTAGATGGAGCACAGGACTCTTCACCTTCTCGGAGAGCTGAGGAAAATACCACAGGGCTGAATCGATAACACCTGGTGCCACTAGCTTGTCCAATAATTCAATGTGGTTTTCTGTCACAAAGTGAACTTTTATTGTGCAATCATGGCAATTAATCTGCCTTAAACTTTAGGATCTGGTGCATATTGAGGAGGGTATGTGTTGGAAGGGTTGGTGTTTACACGCCCTTGCTGGGCAAGGAGATGTGCCTCAATGCCACAAACCACATCAGATGCTGTCACAGGTCTGCTCATCCATCCAAGATAAAAAACTACCTCCTCAAAACTCAAATCTATTTGAACATATCACCATTAGCAGTTAGATGTGGGAAATAGCTGGACAAACTGTAGTTGGAGGGGAAGAAGTGAAACACACAAAAGGACAGTAGCAGGCAACCATCTGTTTCATTTTAATTTATTGACACTGAGCAAAGGTAGCAGGCTGTGTCCATCTGTGTGTGTGGAATTCCAAGGTGCAAGAGATGATCAGCAAGTTTCTCCTTGCAGTCCCTAGGTAACTGTGTTTGGCTCTCTCCACCTTTTTTTTGCCTGGCCCTTCAGTCCCGTGGGATATGAAAAGCAGGAAGGTGAAGTTATGGTCCTGAACACTCCTTCTCAGGACTTGCCTGTGTCTCTGCAGGCGTCAAAATGGAGAGGAGAAGTGTTGCTGTCAGGGAAAGCGGGGTTGGGGTGAGGGGAGCAGCACAGGGGAGCGTGTCCTGCTCCAGTGGAAGTGCAAACCTGGATTATGCAATGGGAAATGGCTCCTGCCAGAGCGCGCAGCGTCTGCCAGGCACCCAGCCTGGAGGGTGGCTCCAGAGGGGAGCAGGGGGCCAGGCCATGCCAGGAGGGAGCCAGGCCATGTCCAGCAGGGAGCCAGGCCATGCCAGGAGGGAACCAGGCCATGCCAGCAGGGAGCCAGGCCATGCCAGGAGGGAACCAGGCCATGCCAGGAGGGAGCCAGGCCATGCCAGGAGGGAACCAGGCCATGCCAGGAGGGAGCCAGGCCATGCCAGGAGGGAGCCAGGCCATGCCAGCAGGGAGCCAGGCCATGCCAGGAGGGAACCAGGCCATGCCAGGAGGGAGCCAGGCCATGCCAGGAGGGAGCCAGGCCATGCCCAGGACGNTGCCAGGAGGGAACCAGGCCATGCCAGGAGGGAGCCAGGCCATGCCTAGGACGGAGCCAGGCCATGTCCAGCAGGGAACCAGGCCATGCCAGGAGGGAGCCCGGCCATGCCCAGGAGGGAGCCCGGCCATGTCCAGGAGGGAGCCCGGCCATGTCCAGCAGGGAGCCAGGCCATGCCCAGGAGGGAGCCAGGCCATGCCCAACCTGCCCAGGGCTCTGGAAGGAGCCTGGAGGAGAGGGGAGCAGAGCCAGGCCGTGCCCAGGAGGGAGCCAGGCTGTGCCCAGGAGGATGGCACCCAGAGGGGAGCAGGGAGCCAGGCCATGCCCAGGAGGGAGCCAGGCCGTGCCCAGCCATGCCCAGGGCTCTGCAGGCAGCCTGCAGTCCCTCTGGGATGTAGGTGTGCAATGGTCCCAGTGCACCCTGAGCCCTGGTGCCCTGAGCAGTGCTGGAGGGAGCAGGGAGGGCAAACCCAGCAGGATGTTTGTATTTTTCCGACCTTCCAAGGGCTTGCTTCACTTTCGTGTAGTACTGGGAGGAGTTCTGGCAAGCAGCATCAGGCTGTTCTACATATGTTTTGACTCTTCTTGTTTTATGTTTCTTCTATGAAAGAGACTGCAACCAAGTTCTTGTCATTTTTAGATCAATGTTTTGTTAAACTACGACAGCTATCCATGACAGAGAGCCAACTAACTTTTGCAGCTGACCACAAAACTGAGTCTGACTTGTGGTGCTTAGTCATTTCTTATATTTTTTTTTTCATGACATACTCCATGTGTGTATGTGTTTTTGTTCTTTTAAATATAATTAGAGCATTTCTAGGAGTTGTGGTACAAATCAGTCTTCTCTGGCAGGTTAATTTCTTTGATTAATAAAGTTTTAGAAACTTCTCATCACATTGTGGCTGTTGATGAAACCTCTCTGGTTATGCTTTGAACAGTTGTTCTATTTTGAGATTGAATAGTCTCCACAGTATTATCTTCTCTGGTTTACCCATTAAAATTTTAAATGATCCAGTCAGCAGAGCTCTTGCTCCCCCTCCAGAGAGCCTCTCCTACAGTCCAATAGAAATGATGATTAGGAAGCCCTTCATAAAAAATAAAATACTTATCAAATGTCTTTCAGCCTTCTGAGGTCTGATAGAAAATTCAGAAATTGGAATCCCTTCATGTTTAGCAAGAGATGGCTATGTTTGTTCTCCTGGAAGGACAGGAGTGCTCCTTGCTTTTTGTTTTTGCTACTTTGTGCTGTCTAATTTTTAGAATTGTTTGTCTCACAAGCAATTCTTCACACCTCTTTCCTGGGTTTGGACCAGCCTTGCCTGTTGTTCCCAGCAGTATTAGTTCCAGGCTGCAGTAGATGCCACCTGGCGTTTTTCATAGGGTGAATGGCATTTCCTACCTGAAACAAAGGGATTGTCTGCTGGGCCAACATACTTAAACCCACCTGAGGCACTGGCTGGGGCCTCACCTTGCTACTGTTAGAGCAGCTAATCCAACACAGAAGAGTGGTGGCAGTTTTGGGAATGTGTAATTTGGTTTTGAGTTATGATAATGATGACAAATAGATCCTGGTTTTGTATAAGCTTCAAATTGTTGTGGATTTCTTGTCTGGAGTTATGATGTAGACGTCCTTGTCTGTTGTGGGTTGGAGGGGGTGCACTTGTTTGATCTTTAAGGTCCCTTCCAACCCAAACCATTCTGTGATTCTCTGAGGAGAGGCTGGGACAGCAATATCAGCAGGTTGCCAGTTAATTTGGGGTCAGAGAAGAAAAAATCTTCTCCTTTGTTTCTTTGGAGGTTCCATAAATACTTGCCCATAAATGGAAAGACTCTGTAGAAAAGGTAAATAGGTGATTGCATCAAATGAAAAGCAGTAAGTCATCACCTGAATGCTGTCCAGCAAAACCACATGGGATTGCTGCTCGGCCCCTTTCAAACATTTAGTGATTGTGAAAGTGTTGCTCTGTGTCAGGATTGGGGAAAATCAGCTCTGTGTGTTGAATGGGAAGAGCGTAGGACAGGAAATCACAGTGCTGCTGACCTGTGGTCAGACTCCTGCATCCTGCCAGAGTGCTCTGATCTCTTTCTGCTCTCCTAATACTGTTTTGTTTGGGGTTTTGAGGGGGGCAGTTGGGGTTGGGGTTTTTTTAATGGCTTGAGATGGAAGATATCTTAAAGATCATTGACTTCCAAACCCCCTGCCATGGGCAGGGACACCTTCCACTGGACCAGGTTGCTCAGAGCCCCATCCAGCCTGGCCTGGAGCAATTCCAGGAATGGCATGTCCTTAACTTCTAACTCTGGGCGGCCTGATCCAGAGCCTCACCACCCTCAGAGCAAAGAATTTGTCCCTAACATCTAATCTAAACCTGCTATCTACAGTGTGAAGCCATTGCCCCTTGTCCTGTCTCTACAGGCCCTGGTAAATTGTCTTTCTCCATCTTTCTCCTCAGCTCCCCTCAGGTCCTGCAAGGCCACAATTAGATCACCCTAAAACCTTCTCGTTTCCAGGCTGAGCAGCCCCAACTCTCATAGACTTTCCTCATAGGAGATGTGCTGCTGCAGAGGCTCAGGCAAGAGCAGGCCTTAGATTTATTATTGCCTTTGTGCTTTTTAGACTTAAAACATTTCTGAACATTAACACAGAAAGTACAGCTGGCTGCTTTGATCCTGCTTCAAGAGCAATGTCATGCAGAAGTTCTTTGTAGCTGCCATTTTACCATTGCTGCTTGAGTTACACCTTGAAGTAGCAAGGAGTGAATTATCCCCGTGTTAAGAGGTTGGTTCCAGTGCTCATCATGTCACAGTTCTCTGAGAGCCACCTCCTCCATGGTCACCAGGCATTCCTTCAGGGCCCCTTCCATCACAGCTGTGCTCCTTCACTGCATCCAGCATGGCTGTACCTACAGGTGCCAAACTCTGCCCAGGCTGGAGGGCAGCAGAGCTCTGTGGGCTGGCTAGGTCAGGCTCTGGGTTAGGTCAGGCTCTGACCAAGGACCCATGCCTGGGCTGGGTCAGGCTCTGATCAAGGAGCCATGCCTGGGCTGTGCCTTGCAGGCAGCATTCCAGAGTGTCCCCTGACCTGGGGACTGTCAGATCATGTCCCCAGAGTGTGCTGGGGAGTGGAACTGCCTCTGCCTCCAAGAGCTGCACTTCCTGCCTGAAGAATAAGCAGTTCAGCCCATGCCCTGTGTGCTCTCAGCTCTGTTTTTCCAAGAGGTGCTTCAAAAAAAGTCTGAAGCAGAGTAACTCCCCTCCCCCATAATGCAGCCAACAAGAGAAAATGTTATTTTACATGCTAGCTTGGTGCCAGTGTTTTAGAATGATTCCTGACATAAAAATTTTTTGTACTCTAGCATTATGAAGTTGACAGTAAATAGATCTTTTTTTTCTGAGGAAAAACTGTTGACTTCCATTATATACCTGTAATCAGTTTGGAAGAAATACAAAGTCAACTTAGTCCTGACTTTCTGACTTCTGACAGGCTGCTTTGGAAATGAGAGCTGAGTCTAAAACGCTGGATCAAAGAGTTTGGCAAAGCTAAATGCCTGAGTAGTTCAGGTGCTTACTGGAAGCTTCTCCAAGCTTTCTGGATCTGCTGTGCCTGGTAGTGTTATGGAAACCCTTTTGCTTGGGATAGGCTGAGTCTGCTGCATGAGCTTTTCCTGCAAAAACCAAGAGCCTAACTCCTCTTGCATGCTTTTCATGGTGAAGTGTCAGGGTGTAGACAAAGCACCAGGAGTGTGAAAGGGATTCATAGTGAAAATGAATGTGAGGAATAGGGAAGTTAACCTCATGTTCCCTAAACTCTGTAAAATACAAAGTTGAGCAGATTAGCCTTATTTCTAACTCTTCCTGAGAAAATCTTTGTGCAGTGACTTACATGAATCTGAACCATTCTTTGAATTGCAGATGCAGGGACATCACTTTGCAGGAAGCATTTCTGTATTCACATTGTTCTCTTTTCTGTTTTCCTATGTAACACATCCCAGTGACATTATTAGGCTACATGAAACAGTTGCCATGTGGAAACTGAAAGTTTTTTTTAGTTTATTGATCTTTTACAGCCAACAGGAGTAGAGCAAGGAAACAGAAATCTTTTCTTTCAGGAAGAAGCTCAAAAGAATTTTTTCGACTGGAGCCACTTCATTATCATGCCACATCATTTCATTTTCTTAGCTTTGCAAAAGGCACAGTGCCTGAGATTTTGAAATGTTAGTATTGCTTCCCTGAAAGACTTATTTTTAAACATATGATTGTCAGGAAGAAAGAATGCTCATGAGCAGAAGTCATTGGGAAAACAAAAACAGTTGGAAAATGGAACACCTTTGTGTTTGTAAAGTCAAACAATTCAGGGGGAAGCGAGGTGTTTTGAAGAGGACATTGGAATTAATTGCCCTGGCCTGTTGTTCTGGCAGTCTTTAGACACTGCTGCAGCCTGACAGATTAATTGGCAGCACACAGCAGCCTGTTGCAATCCAGGGTTCACAGTTAGTTCTGACCAGATGAGTGATGGACGGGGTGTTAGTAGGGTTGGACAAAACAGTCTGGACAAGAACACAAACTGCTGCCCAGGGATCATGCTTAATTCAGGCTGAACCTTTCCCAAGGCCTGAGTAAGTTTGAACTGTAGGGTGTTTTTTCTTGCCCCATGGGCTGCTTCCTAAAATACTGCCTTTAAAAAAAGAAACAGAGCAAAGCCATCCATGTCTCTGCACTTGGATTGCAGGCTAGAAATAGAGTGCTACAGTAAATGCATTGCAAAAGAACATGTGTCACCTAAACTTCAGGCCAGCTTTGCAGTCCCAGGAACACAGAGAGCTGAAGTATTCTTCAGATGTGCAGCCAGTTTTTTCATGCCTAACCAAGCCAAACTTTTCAACACTGCAGAGTTTGCTTATCACTAGCTAATGAGCAAGTTTTGAAAAGGACTTTATGGTAGAGTCTGTAACCCTGTCTCTTCCACAAGAAGCATAGTTATTTATTCTTCAATACATGGCTCAATAAACTCATGTATGTAGTTATCTAGCTTCCCTGTAAACCTCCTAAATAACGTCCAAACTTTGGAGTTACAATATTTAATTATTTTCCTGATCCAAATCCTGTCATCCTGCCCATATAGGACAAAACAACACTGGAGACCCTGACTCAGCAGCTGGCAGTAAAACAGAGTGAAGATGGGAAGTTCAGCCACGCAATGATGGATTTCAACATGAGTGGAGATTCTGACGGTCAGTACAAATGGCTTTTCCTCAGTTCCAGGTTTGTGTGTGTGTCAGTGGGATCTGAGGGAGAATCCAAGTGCTTTGGAAGCCCATGAGGAATACGAGCTGTTAGCAATAAGTGGCTATGAAACAAGGCAGGAGGAAGTGATTCATCGTGGGGTGTTTCAAGTCTGGAGATGATTTTTAACCTTCCTTCTGTCCACTGAAGGTCTCAAGATGGAACCAAAAATGTATTTTTGATAATAAAAGGGACTAAAGGAGGCAAATATATATGGGGTAAGTGAGATCACACAAGGAAGCCATGAAGTGTACACCTGATCCTCCATAAGTGCTGTGTGCTCTGCATCTGTGGGGGCTTTACTGGTTTGATGAAGCAAGCACAATGTTTATTTGTTTCTCTGCTATTGCATATATTGTTAAGGAGATGTAGGCACAAAAACAGGCAAGTATGTAAATATTCATTTGCTAGTTAGAGAATTGCTTAAGAAGAAATGCCCCGTATTGCCATCTATCACACCCTTTCTGTCGTGGAAAAGTGGAAGGTGACATAATATGACCAGCTTTCTGTAAGCAGGAAAGGATGAAAATAAAAAGTAATTCTGCATTGATAAGTATATATTTGGTTTATGTAATTAAGCAGTAAAAGATGTCTTAGAAAAGCTGTGTAATACTTTGTATTTAAAAGCAATCAAAACTCCTTGTCATGTCTCTACTGTGTGATGCTGAATTAATAGAATAACTAAACCAGGCAATACACAATGTATTAACCATTAACCTGTTGCGAATGCTGACTCATGGAGCGTGCAGCAGCTGACCTGGGCACTGCTGGCAGAGGAAGCTGCACGCTGCACCACGAGCTGGAGCTGTTTTGCCGTTGCCTTGCAGGAAGCGCCGGGGTTTCGGAGTCGCGGATTTACCGGGAGTCGCGAGGGCGCGGCAGCAACGAGCCGCACATCAAGCGCCCCATGAACGCCTTCATGGTGTGGGCCAAGGACGAGCGCAGGAAGATCCTGCAGGCCTTCCCTGACATGCACAACTCCAACATCAGCAAGATTCTAGGTAAGAGTGAGCTGGAGAAGATTCTGACCGCGTTTAGCTGAGTGCCTGACAGAACAGAATTGCTTCTTTCTCTCGTTCTTTAGTCACTGCACCAAGAGCAGTGACAGGAGTTTCCCCTGTGCTGCCCAGCAGCATGCATTAACCACAGCCTGAAATATTCTTTGTAATTATTGAGATTGTGGTGGCGATTTTGCCGTCACAGAGGAGACATGGAGTAGCCTGTAGTTCCCTTTTTAGATGTGGGGGTTACGTTTCTCCTTTTCCAGAGAGCAGTAACTTCACTAGGCTGCCACTTCTCCAATAGGATGGGCAGTGGCCTAGCCAGTTCTTCTGTCAGTTCCCTCAGGTCCTGCAGATGCATCTCAGCAGGCCCCACGATTTATGCACCTTCAGGTTCTCGAACCTGACCTTCTCCTACACTCGATGGTTCTTCATTCTTCCATACATTGAAAAGAATTTTTTAAAAACCCTGATTTCCATATTGTCTGCTCTTCATGTCCTGATTAATATTTGTCATGAGCATCATCTGCTGAATCTCATGCCAAAGTCTTCCAACTTGTCACTGTTTGATCAGATTCTCAGGACCATGTTCTGTCCGAAGTTACTCTTCTGTGTTGCGCTGGATGATGCAGTAGGTGACCAGTGAGGCTCACTGAGGCCAGTGAATTATTTCTCAGCAGAAAAATAATTTATCTGTGACCAAATTAGAGATACTGTATTTTTATCAATAAAAACAGCTACAGGACCTAAGCATCCCTCAGGCCAGTGTCTAAGCAGGGAACGTGGTTACCTGTGCTGCAGATCTCGCTGGTTTTGCAGGCTGCTCAAGAGATGCAGTGCAGTTCTACTGGCAGCATTAACCAGCAGCAGGGCTGGTAATTATGCCAGGTTTAGACTGGTCAGAGGTTTGAGGCTTACCTTGATTAGAGTGGTATTATGGAAAGTTAGCAGGGGGCAAGTGGAAACGAGATAAATTGGTTGGAGAAACAAAATGTATTGCCACGGATGGCAGATGTGATGATATTAACCCATGATTTAAAGGGTGGTATGAGATGATTAGATTAGTTATGGGAACAGGATTAGAAGGCTAAATTGGTTATGTTGATGGCAATAGAGCCTTATACTGGTTAAAAGTGATTATACTGGTCAGAGGTGTATGATGTGATTAGCCGGAGGACAGGGCAGTAATAGTTTTGGTCTGTTTCTAAATTGAGAGTAGACCTGGTTAAACCTGTTTTGAAGTAATCAGCTTCAGAAATCTACAAGATCATTCTGAATGACCCTTTTCATATAGAAAGTACAAAGAGAGCTTGATGTTTTCCCTCTTAACTGATTGTTTTGGATAACAACCTCCGACAGCACGCTGCTAATTCATTCTGCTTAAAACAGGCGCTTGAGCTGGGCTGACATTTTACGCAGTCTCTGGGGATCCTGGTTGACATTTTAAAGGGCTTCTAAGCATTTTATAATACCCTAAAATCTGGTTTTAATAAGCCATTCTGCTGAAATTGTTAACATAAGGAATCACCTTTTACTATTTGGCGCTAGATCAGGGAGATATGGAGACATCTTTTTCTGATTAGATATACAGTAGTTGGAGTAAAATGTGCAAATTCATTACAGATCCTGTTGAGGTGACAGACAGTATAGCTGACTCCAAACTCTCTGTTTTGCTGCCAGATATGGGGAAAAGCAAGGTCTGAGACAGTGAAAGATGATGTTTCTATTTCTTTACAGCATCACATTTGATTTTTTTTTTCTCATTCTACGTGTGCAATAGAGAAGGATGTCCTGGCATCTTCCTTCTTGACAGAAACATTACAAAGTTCTTCCCTCAGCTGCAAAAGGCCAGTCTTTTGAAGTCAGCAGGGAGCTGTCTGTTAACTGGCAGAGGGTGACCAATTAGAAGCTCACAGTTCAACCAGGTATTAAGATGTCCTTATTAGAAAGCCACATTTTTCCTTCCCATTTTCCCAGCAGAACTGCTGCACATTGAGGTCACAGAGCTTGTTGTCACACAGAGTTAACTTAGATAAAGTCCTACCAAGCAAGGGTCATTTTTATAGCAAAATGAGAGGAGGTGCCCTTCCCAGCACTAGAATTCTCTAGGGATTATGTTTGACACTGTGGTATTATGTTTTGAGCATAAAAATTAGATACACGGATTTGTCACTAAATTCATCTGTGCATACGTTTGTCATCCATCTGTTCATTGCAACTTAAACTTGTGGATAATGGTTTTTTTAGGAAATTGTTAAAAAAGTGCTAAAATGGGACTGCTGGACCCTGTCAATTTAATAATGCATTGTTTCGATATTTCGGTAAATATTTTAATTAATTTCACTGAGAAATCTATGTAAAGATTTTAGGAAAAAATGAAGTTAATTACTAGCTTCAGAAATTCTCTTGGAATGTATACGTGTGTTTATATGAATGTGTACACATACCTCTACATTATAGAAGTGTTTGTCTATGTGAGAATGTTTTTTAAGCATAAAATCAGCCTGATTCAGGTACTCAGATTGAAAAATGTCAGTGTAATGCACTGAAAGTTAGAGAATATTGCAAACAGCTGAAGATTCTTGTCAGGGAAACTTGGCTTAAAATCAGTAGTGAGCAGAACTCTGAACCTTGCACATGTGTGCCAGGAACACAAGTGCCTGGGCATGGGTGAGGGCATCTCTCTTCTGCCCTGGACTCCGAGATTTGCCCTCTCCAGATGTGCTCCCAGTCACACACAGCTGTGTGGGCACAGCTCTGACTGCCCTCGCTCAGCTGAGGGGCAGGGGCTGTGCTTGGTGCTGCAAAGTCTTGGAATTTGGTTTTTTTTCCCTAAATACTTCAGCCACCACATCAGGGAGAATTGTGCTGGAGTCCTGCTTGTGGTTTTGCATGCATCCAAGGAGGGGAATGGGCTCTGGTTTCATAGTCAAGGAGAAAAGCCCTGCATGCCTGACCCACTCAAAGCTTTCCAACACTGAAAAGGTGAGCAGGGAGCTCACTCAAGACTGCAAATCTTCCCATAAAAATAAAGGTTTCTCACATTTCTACAATCACACCTTGTTTGGGCTTGGGTTTGGCACTGTGCATAGGTGCCCTTGCCTGCCTGTGTGTGTTTGTAGACACATAAAACAATGACAGATAAAGCTGTTACAAGCATATTTTGTCCAAATATAAGGTATTTTTAAAAAGTTTTAATATGTTGATTGATGGTACTCATTCATAGCTTACCCTGTGGGTGGAAATTCCAAGATCAGAGTTACATACCCTTCAAAATTTCAGATGAAGATGGTTCAGATAATTGATTGGATTATATAAATTACTGGGAAAACAAGTGAAAATGATCAAATGTAAAGAGCAATGGTTTATCATCAGAAAGTGTGCCCTTTTTTAAAATTTATTTTGACAGCATTGTTGTTTAATTATGTATGATACTTCAAAACATACTAGTAAATTGTATTTAGTATATTTTGTAAAAACAGTAAAGTCGTAGTAAGAGGAGGTATCACTGCAGAAGGCAGCTATTAAAAATTTGCTAGGAAGAGAGGTGAAACTACCTGGATTTTTGTTGTATTTGAGTGTGCAGGCTCAGGAAGAAAAAATAATGAATGACGTTTATGTATAAATATTGTATGTGTAATTGTATGTACAGATATTATGCACCAAAATTTCATGTTTTATGGCCCTGATCCTGCAAAGGCTAGTGCTGTTTGCCTGCCTTTACCCACTACTTCTTGTCACCCGGTGGGGTAGGAATCTGGCTGCCCAGGTCTGACTGTAGGTTTGCAGCGAGGGAAATGGCACAGCAGAAGAGAAACTGTGCTGGAACAGAGCATTTTCATGGTAATTTTGTGAGAGCTGAACTTAATTTTTACATCTGTCTGTCTCAAAATATGTGTGAGTCCCTGCACTGCAGATCCCTTCACAGCATATAGAGCAAATGTCAAGATTTGTTTAAAGACCGAGCTTCTGAACTTTTCTGTTCACACAAAACACCTGATGCAGCACCAGGAGAAGGGGCTGGGCTGTCTCCCCAGGCCGTTAGGACTTCAGCAGGCCTGTGATTAGACAGCTCTGGGTTTAGGCTAACTCTTAGGGTTTCTTTGCTGAAACACCAGTGTGTCGGTGCCTACATGCAGGATTTGAAAGCACCCCCACATCTGGGCATCTTCCAGAGCTCATCTGCTTTACTGTGAATTCTCAGCGTTGTTCAACGCAGGCCCAGCCTGTGTTTCCCTCTTAGGCAGCATCAGTTGGTGTGCAGTGTTGTGGCAGACACTGTGTCATTCATCCCCAAGTCCAGGAGGAAAGTCAGTGCCATTTTTCCAGCCACTCTCTTTGCCAGGAAAAACTGGGAATCATTTCTGTGCAGGAGACCAAGGTGCTGAGCAGGATTCTGGTCCCAGGGGTGCTGCCCTGTGTAACACAGAGCCCTGGCACCAGCCCCCAGGCACAGACACCACCTCAGTGTGGCATTAGAGGGCACCTGCAGGAGTTTCAGTCCTGACCCTAAAAGCCATCCAGCCAGGCAGTTATGGTGCTGGGGCTAAGCTAACATCAATGTCAGTGAACTCCTGCCCATTCCAGGACTAGCTGGGGGATCTCTGCATGCTGTATGCTGTAAACAGGATGAAAAACGATGGGTTTGACTTCAAAGCAGTGTTTGCTGAGAAAGGCATGCCCACTGCCCCTTCTCAGGACAAAGGTATCACTGTTTATACATTGCTTATCTCTGCATGTGAGGTCAGCTGGTACCAGCTCTTCTCTCTGGAAGCCCAGACTGCAGCATGGGATAAAGATCCAAAGAGTAATAGGGAAAATGGCGTCAGTAATCAGAAGGGGCCTTTCTAGAGGGAATGAAAGTGTTTTCTTTCCTGGGGAAAGGATAACTGTGCTCCCTCTACTGCAAGTGGGATAAGACCAGCCTGAGGAGTAGCATGAGCTGACCATAAAAAATAAGGAACAAGAGGAAGTCAAGTATGACGTATGGCATTATGAACCCATTAAATTGAGAAACTATTCAAACATTTTTCCAGTGGGAAACTTGACTATTTTCCAATAAAGTTTTCTTTCTAGGCCACAGGTTTCACATCTTGAACTATTCCTGTTATTTGAAATGTATCTTACCCTGAAGCACTTCTATATTTAATGGAAAAATAAAATGGGGCAACTGATTCAAGAACTTTTACTTTCTGCTCCCATATTATGTCTTTTAAGAAATATTAGTTTATAACTTTCAGCAGGCAGTTGAAAACAATTTTTAAGTCTTTACTCTATCCCTATCTCAAATACCCACGTTAGCATAGTCAGAAAACAGGGCTGCCAGCAGTGAAGCCATAGAGCAGCTCCTGGGAGAGAAGTGCCAGTAGCCCAGTGCTTTTCCCTTCATGACACAGTAAATTCTTTAAGTTGGGCTGGCAGTGTTTCCCAGCACTTGGTCTTGGAGTTAAAACCCCCCTGACACATATGGGATAGTTTATAGCTTTTAGAGGCATTGCTTTAGGGTCTTTGCAGGCTCCTGTACCTGACTGCAGAGCATTTGCAGTCAGTTCCTCTTCTGACCACCAGCCTGGGAGCCAGAAAGAGCCAGTGTTTGTCAGGAAGGAGTAGGCTGTGGACTTGTGCATATCCAGATCTGATGCCTTGATCCAGCAGTGGATCACAGACAGCAGCACATGAGCAGGAGCTGTGAACAGGCATGTGGCAAGGGAGTGTGGGGACACAGCAGAGCAGACTGTGTGTCCACCCCTCCAAAACACACTGCCGTGTTTCCTGGAACAAAGTGTCAGGGGTTGTCAGGATCGTGGTTTTGCTGCCCACCTGAAAGGCTTTGGAAGGTAGATAAATTTCAGTAACATATTGAGTCAGAATTTCCAGTGCCACCTCTCTCTGCATCTTGGCCATACCCCGGAGGTTTACGAGTCAAATACAAACAAGACCAGAACCCTGTCTAGAAGCTCTGACAGATTCCCAGCCCAAAGCCAAATGGCCTTAGGTGTCTTCTTCTGGGTGACCTACTTGTTTCCCTGCCTTGCAGCGTTTGGGGATGAGTAGCACGTCATCTCTTTTTTTCCTCTTTGTTTTGTATTTTTTGGTGACAGGATCTCGCTGGAAAGCTATGACAAACCTAGAGAAGCAGCCATACTATGAGGAGCAGGCCCGGCTCAGCAAGCAGCACCTGGAGAAGTACCCAGACTACAAGTACAAGCCCAGGCCGAAGCGCACGTGCCTCGTGGACGGCAAGAAGCTGCGCATCGGCGAGTACAAGGCCATCATGCGCAACCGACGCCAGGAGATGAGGCAGTACTTCAACGTTGGGTATGGCCCCTTCCATGTGCTCATTCCATCCAAAAAACTAACAAAAATCAGGGGGAATTCTTAATTCTTAATTGTAGTTTACTGGCGAGAGCGTTAGATGTTGCTAACAGAAAATGAGAGCTGTACTTCATAGCAAAGCGTCCCAGGAGGAGGTTGGGCAGTTTTAGGAACCTTTTTGTTGGCTCTGTTTTGCACTCATCTTAACACCTCAGCCAACTGTCGCATTTCCACTCTGATCATGAAAAGAAAGGCTTTAAGATTTTCTAATGAAACTTATTTCTAATGAAATAAATCTTCTAGTAGAGCCTTACAACTACTACGAGGCCTCAGAGAGAGTGTCTGAAGGAATCTGTGGTAGTGCCTCTGGATCCAAAAGCCAAAAAAAGAAGTTTGCATTCAGTAGGATCTGTGGCAAGTGGTCTGCAAAAGGACTGCTGAGCACACTGAACTAGAGCTGGAATATGAACGTGGCTCAGTTGATTGATGCCAAGCTGTATTCATATCATGTCTGCATTGTTCATTTGTCCTTCCAGGGAGTGTCTTACAGTCCAGCAAGTTAAATACTTTCTGTTGAGCAGAAATTTTAAGACCAGTTCTGATAAACAGCTAACAGATCAGTTTGATATGATTAGAATAAAATATGCCAAGACTAGCATATATTTTCCTTCTGCAGATATTCCTTGGTGTTGGTTACAGCAGCTCAAAAAGAACCCGAAGTAATCAAATATTCCACAATATTTCTGTATTCACGTGAGAAAATTAAAAGCTACACAGGGATCCTAAAAAAAGAAAGCAAAACCATCAACAAGAGCTACCCTCTGAAATAATGGAATTTGTGTTCTGTTTCATCTGAGTTTGGAATCCTTTTGGTATTAACTGGGTTGCACATCTCTTTAGTTAATGGCTGGAAGTAGCACTAAAGGAGAGAACATCTATCCAGTGGCTGTTAAGTGTCACCAGACTGTGTTTTAAACAGCTACAGTGTGCATTGTTAGAATAAGCCGCTCAGCAGAGAAATTTGAGCTGCTTAACCCTGTGGTGCTGGCAGGTCCAGTGATCCCAGTGGTAAGCACTGAAACAAACACAGGGAAGTCAGCCAACATTCGGCATCAAGAGATTAAAAAAGAGGAGGTTGCCTTATGGAAAAAGAATAGGTGGCAACAGAGCCCCCAAAACGCTGCTTATCTGGTTAACATGCATGCCTCATCATGGGGAAAAAAATTAACCTTGTAACATTCTGCCCACAGAAATTCAGCTTTCCAAACAGGGCTGACATTGAAATCAAGAGATTTCTGGAGCTAATTTGCACTGGGGCAGAACCCAGGGTGAAACCTTTCTGGCAGCAGCTGACAGAGTGGCCCGTGGCTGCAGTGGGGCTGGTGTGTGATGGCACAGTCACAGCACTACATTGCATTCCTGGTATACAGGTCATTTAGGGCTAACTCCCAAACACCTGCCCAGCTCCTGCCTGGGCACCACAGTAAGTGCTTGGTTTAACAGGAGCCGTGGCTGTGCTGGAGGCATCCCAGTGGGAAGGACTGGGAATTTTTTAGTGTTCCCTATTTCAGTGTCATCATCTTCAGTGGTGGCGTGTCAGGCGTGGCCTGCTGAGAGCCCTAACACGTTAGTATCTGAGGACTGCTGCAAGATTCTCTAGGCTGGACATCCCACAGAGGTGGAAAAATACTATTCTTAAATTATTTAATATTTGAAAAGCACTCTGAAAAGCACCATTTAAGTGCAAAGTGTTCCTATTGTTAAATATTAAAACAAATTTAAGTGTGCTGAATCTTGTTGCAGAGATGCTGACTCCAGAAAACAAAAGCCTTCCTCCTGAATTAAGAATAAAATGCAAATTAGATCTACTCCCTACTTTAAGAGCTGTATCTTCAGCTGAGATAACCTGGGTTGTTTCAGAAACGTGGAAATAAGGGCTCTGTGGAGGGAGGCCTTGCTTGGATGGCAGGCAGGAAGTATCTGAAAATGCAGCAAGCAATTCCAAACAAGTATAAAGCTGCTTGGCAGAGGAAAGTCTTTCAGGATCACTGTACTGTGTGAGGCTTACTGTGCAGCCAGGGCACAGGCAGGCAGGGAAACAGGGAAGGGTTTCATTCTCAATTAAGAATGTTCATCTCAAGAGACTCTGCCCTGTCTCCCGTGGCAAGGCTTTTCAGTGCAGATGGGCACACCGCTGATGACATTACAATGTGCAGCATGTACTGAACAGAATTACTGCAATGGAATTACTTCATGCAGGAAGGCAACAAAAGGAGCATGAATTTTAAACCTCTGGGCTTGTCGGGACTCTGAAGCTTCTCAGGGAAACAAACACTGGTATAACACAGCTAGTGTTCTTGATGCAAAGGGAATTTCTGTGGCCTGGAATAATTCTTCTTTCATTACTACAGACAGGATTCCAAGGCTTAGACGCTGTGTAAAGGCATCCTGTAGGAAATTTTCTCAAATGCTCATGTTGTTTCCTTGCTTTTTATTTATTTTTCAGTAATGCCCGCTTCCGTTTTAAGTCTGCCTTTTCCCAATTTTATCCACCTTCCTTCAGAGAATCTGCTTTTCACAAGGGCTGCTCCCAGTGGAAACTCTCACCTTCCAGTGGGATGCCTTTAGTGACCTATGCTGTAAATGCATCTTGGCTCCAGAAAGCCCACTGTTCCTCTCCCTAGGAATGAGCAGGTCCCTGAATGAATGTGCAGTAAGCATTGTCTCTGCTTTCTCCTCATCCAGTGGCATTTTCCTGCAGCACCTTCCCATTCCTGTGCAGTCTGCCTAGACCTTGCTGCCTCTCTCCTGTTGGCAGTTTATGTCTAGTTACCGTGACTCTTATGTCCAGTCCTGATAGCAGGCTGGATTTTTTAAAAGGAAGCTTTTCAAATATACAGGTTTTAAGTTGGACCACAACTGGCAAGCATCTTTATTTTTGGGTGGCACCAAGCTGCTGCAGAAAAGCCATTTCCCCCACAAGCAGGCAGCTGAAGGTGTGTAGCTCAGGTGCAGCTAGAGATGCTTACAGAGGTGGGGTTTTCTTACCAGTGGAATTGATTCGGGTTCTTTTGTGAGCATCGCTGGGTGAGTTTCCAGTGCTGGTGCGGGAATTCCCGTGCGTGCCCGAGGGTACCCGCTGCTGATCTCGCCCCGCTGGCGTTCCATGCAGCATCCCAACCCCCTGCACTCTCTCCTGGCAGGCAACAAGCGCAGCTGCCGCTGGCCACGGCGGGCGTGGTGTACCCGGGAGCCATCGCCATGGCGGGCATGCCCTCGCCGCACCTGCCCTCGGAGCACTCCAGCGTGTCCAGCAGCCCCGAGCCCGGCCTGCCCGTCCTCCCCAGCGCCTACGGGGCCAAGGGCGACGAGCCGCACGTCAAGGAGGAGCTGCAGCCCGACGACGCCAACGGCGACGTCTACGACGACTACGACGAGGAGGAGGAGGACCCCGATGCAGACTATGGCAGTGACAGTGAAAACCACATGGCGGGCCAGGCCAACTGATGGGGCCGCCGCCCGCGGGACTTCGAGGAGGAAAGGAAAACAAATAAATCAATAAAGCCCCGTCTGGTTTATCCTTGCCAGTGGCCAAGCACATTAACTTTCTCATACACTGACTGTTACTTTAACTGTTAGTCTTAACTAGTTGGGACATCAGCTGACTAATAGACATCAGCCTGCATCAGAAGGAAAAAGGCTCAGAAGAAAGGAAACAAAGACGACGACAACAACAACAGGATGATATAAGCTATGGGTAAAATAATGCCAGTAATTCAGCTGCTATACCCAAGCACTGAAGTCTTACCCGTTGACCTTTTATTATTATTATTTTTTTTTCAAATAAACTTTATGGCTGTTTGTTCTACAATGTTCTAGAAATTCTCACTCAGGTACACAGTGCCAACAAGTGGCTTGTGAATGTGTTTTGTTGTTTTGTGCTACAGTTTAAAGAGAAATAATTTTTTTTTTTTTTTGGTAATGCACCTGACAGGAAAAAAAAAAAGATAAAATTCCTTTTAACCCCCTCTGTCTCCTACTCCTCCTCTTCTTCCTCTTCCTTCTCCTCCTCCTCCTCCTCCTCCCTGTCAAATCTGGGTCAGAAGTGTGTGTGTGTGCGTGCCTGTGCGCGTGGCTGGCAAGGAAGGAAGTGGGGAGTCTTTCTGTTAACCCCAACAAGCATTTCCTTTCAAGAGAGGACTTCTCTTCATCAGTTGCACACCATACTGAGTCTTTGAGCAAGTGCCAAATTTGTACTAAAGCGCTGAACTAGTCCAATTTGCTTTTTTTAGGTTGGTCTCTTCTTGGTTTGTTTTTCTTTGGTTTTTCATTTGCTTCTTGCTCTGTCTTAAGTTAGGACAGTGTTGTATCTTAGACAATCCCTTGAAGAACCTGATATACCAGCAGCTGGTGAGATTAGACATATATTTTTGCTTTTGCTTTTGCTTTTTAAAGGAAACTGTAGGTGCTGTTCTCAGGTGAAAAAAAAAAAAAAGAGAGAGAGAGACATAAGAAATTTAGAGAAAAAATATTTTATGGTCTTGGATTTTCATGTGTGCGTGTTTATGGTACTAATAGGAATAATCTTGGACTATCGTGAGCAAAAAGCATGTTCCAGAATTAAGTCCTGCACCCTCCAAGCGACTTGGTCTGTAAGAAACTTTTACTTTTAGTTTGCACTTCAAGTGGCAGCATAAACAACATAAAAGGCTTGTCCAAAATGTGGTTTGTTCTGCACAGGACACAGCAGCTGGAAATGTTACCAAGTGCTGAGCATAATTAAGTTACCACCAAGCGGGCCCAGTTCTGATGAACTCGTCCCTTCAGGGTGGTTTAGTACTGATTTCTGATTCAAAAGGCAATTTTTTTTTTCACTGACTTCTTTTTCTCTCGTGCACTGGCAGAAATTCTTCTTTTATCAGTGGGATGTTTGTGTGGGAAGGGGGGCTGATAGGTGTGAGGAGATTTCTGTATTCCAAGGTGGGTTACAGGAGCTCAGACCAGTGCAATGCTGAGTTTCCCTCGCTGCTGCCTCACAGCTTAAGAAGTCATTCTCTGTGCTGAGCTATTTGCAGGCTTGTAGGAGAGCACTCCAGCTGCTTGGGCATCTCTGCCTTCCTTGGGCAGCCACAGGATGAGGACGGTGTCTGGGAGCTGCTCTGTGCCCTGGAAGGGAAGGGAAGGTCCTGGCATCGTGCTGAGGCAAAAACCTTCCTCTGAATTGTTTCTTCAGCTGAGGATGCCAACTCTGTGTTGCTTCCTGGTAAATTCCTACTCCCAGAGGGAGCTGCATTGCTGTTCTTATCCCCTCTAACTTGTGAAGTTAGCCCCACACACCTCAGTGGCAGTGAGATCCCAGCCCAGCACTCCCCAGAACCCTGCTCAGCGCTGTTTGGCAGCCCTGGTTTTGCAAGCAGTCCCTCCGTCAGGCAAGTTCAGCCCTGGGTGCCAGGTGCAGGACGATGAACAGGACGGGCAGGAGGGGGGAATGCCTTTCTTTGCCTCTTGAAATCCCACTTGAAGTGTAACTTGAGCTCTGCAGACCTGGTGCAAAGCAAAAAGCAAATGCCATTGAGCACTTAGGACAATACTCCCATGTTTGGGCATGTGACAGTTGCACCCTGCTACATCTCTTTTCTTTTTCTTCCGTTTTCCCCGTTTTGATTTACACCTCTGCTTTGAAACATTCTTTTCTATTTTCTCTCTCTCAGAAGATTTGCTCTGAAATTATGCTTGGAGTAGCTGATCATATCCTCCATGTCAGAGAGGGTTCTTTTTTGTTTGTATTTTATGACTGTGTTGGGGTTTTTTTTTTTTCAGTTGAACTGCCTCTTCTTGCTAGTGTTGAATGGTAATTATAATAATAATAATAATGGTCAGCTGTTCCCAGATTAGTAAATTATGTATAATTTATTTACACCCTCCCCCCTTTTTTAACTTTATTTTATTCTGTTCTAATTTGGCAGTGCAGCAAATGAAGCTGTTAGGCTATTTAAAATGGATACCCCTCCCCACCTTACCTTTTTATATATATATAAATATATATATACATATGAAAACAAATCGCTTCTTCTTCTGCTCACACCATTTCTCTTTCTTTTATTTTAATTTTGGCCCCAGCCATGTCAACTTCTGATGTTTATTATGATGGAATGAATTAATGGGAGTGTTGTTTTCAATCTTAATTAACTTCTGCTCTCTCATCACTCATTTTAGTTATTTAATTACACCAGTCATCTAGAGCCAATTTTTTTGAAGCACTCTGTTTGGATAAGAAGGAAAAAAAAATAGACAATTGTTTTTATATCATTATTATGTACAATGTGAAAACAGATATTTGCTCCTTTTTATTTTATTTTTTTAAAATTTTTAAATTTGTTCCCTGTCTTTGTGAACAAATTACTTCTGACTCTTGTGGGTTCACCTCACATTTGCTGGATGCTTGATTTCCACCACAGCTGAGAGACTCTCTGGTTTAATTGTGTCACTTCAGGCCACCAGGATACTTTGTTTTAGCTCCAGGTAGGTGCCACGCTGCCAGCTGGGGTTGGAGCAAGCCTTGGGCTGGCAAGGCTCAGTGGGAAGGGGCCCTTGGGCTTCAGTGGGACCAAGCTCCAGCCCTGAATTCCCTGGGAGAGGCTGGGGGCAGCCTGGTGGGCACCAGGGCTGGGGCAGTGCCTGCTGTCCCCAGCCTGGTGTCCCTGGCACAGTGGGCAGTGCCCCCCAGAGCCCCAGCTGTCCCCCTGCTGTCCCAGCCAGGGCAGACTGTTGGTGCACGTTCCCTCAGAGGCTGTGCCCCTGGGGCTGTGGGCACGGGCTGCTGAAGCACACTGTCCCCCTCTTCCACCTCTGGGATGTTGAAACCCATGTAGAAATGTTAAAAAGGAGAAAAACAGCAACATAAAGAGGCCAAAAGATTAAGACATAAATAAATGGCTATGGGGTTCCAAACCAGCAAAGTGCTTAACACCCATGCTAACGTTTTCTGAGGTCCAAGGATGAGCACCCACATATCCTTCAGCAGTAGAAGACCAGATTTGAAAATAGGGTACTGTTTGTCCCTCTTGAATTTTCTGGGGGAAAAAAAAAAAACTAAAAAACAAAAAAGCAAAATATGCATTTATAAAAATTATCTTTCTGTCTTGTTTCTTTCTTTTTTTTTTTTTTTCCTGGGCTCTGTGCCCTGGAGCATGTAGAAAAACCAGGTTAGAAGAGATTAGGATTTCTTAACCTAGCAGCTCATTGAGGCCCTAGTGCCAGGGTGGGCTCTGTTCCCCTCTTCCCTGGGAAGCTGGCAAGGCAGGATGCTCTGGGGAGCTGCCTGGGGGTGTAAGGCCACCTCCTCCTGGATGGGGGAAGCCACCATGCATCTTGGGAGCTTGAGAAACAACATCTCCAGCAGTGGGGAAAAGGGGAAAAGAAAGGAAAAAACTGAGGCACTTGCTTCTAAGCTCAATTAAATAACACAGAGTATATCCTTTTTTCCATTTATTCATGCCTTATATTAGTAAAATAGGATTTTTAAGTGCATTTAACATCTTTATCTAACCGTTCCGCTATATTAATCAGGCCCCCAGAAAAGAACACTAGCTATTATTATAGCATTTAATTAGTTTTGTAACCAAATCCTCTTATTATGAATGCATATGGAAGAAATTCTTTCTTCGAAGACATTATTTCAAAGATTTGGTTACTGCAGTAGACTGTCTTTAATTAAATCATTTTTTAGAAAGTAAATTGTCTTTAACCTTTTTACCGCACATTTTCAGAGCTTTTTCTTTTTAATCCAAAGAGATGAGCTGTTATTGTCCCCGAAGAAGCCTCTGACATCACATTTGTAACATCAGAAATAATTATACTCGGTGGAAATGTAGGTCTTCCTGAGCAAGAACTCATCTGCTGCGAGGAGAGGCAGCTGTGGCGTCTCGGACGTTCAGGGCACGTTGTGTGGGATAGGATCTTTCTTTGTCTGACCACTTCTGGGTAGAACCTTCCCTTCCATTTTGCAAATAGCTCTGTAATTCACTCGATGTGGATTCAAGTGTATCCTCAATTCACAGGGCATGGGCTGTCTGTTTAGCTTGGTTTATATTTACATTTTTTCGACTTTATCTTAACTTGTCAGTTTCCCAGATTGAAGAACGTGTCAAGTTCGTTTTTTCTACTGACTGATTTCTCTACTCCCCAGTGTTTTTTGTCACTGGTTTGCTGAAACAGTATTTATATAGCTCCATTGGCTCTAAAGCTCTTACTCCTTCTAACGTTTTGGATTTTACAAGTGAAATGAAAATAGAAAAGAAATAGAGACAATCAAATGCCTGGAGCTTAAAACAAAGTATGTGCAACCTACCATCTCACTTGAAATTTAATAAAAGAAATAATTATGTAAATATAACATAGAGTTATAGATTTATATTTTGTTCATAACACATAGTGTAATATAAGTTGTATATTTTCATGTTTTGGTTTTATGTTATCATTCATGCCACAATAAATGAAAAAAAACAGGAGTTGATGTACTCTTTAAAAAAAATACGATGTCGATTGCCACCATCCTGGGTTTTTGGTTTTGGTTTTTGGGTTTTTTGTTTCTTTTGCATTCCCCTTTTTCAGTATTACTGCCCTGCAAGGCACCAATAAAACAGCAAATGTGTTCTTTACCTATCCTGTGGTCTGTTTCCCACTTCTTACAGCAAAGGGTGTGCTAGCCAGCCTTCCTGTCAAGAGAGCCAAACAGCTGGGCTCCAGCAGCACAAAATAAGATTTAGGTTCAGCTTCCCAGTCTGCACCAAGATTCAAGGTTTTCATCAAACCACAGCACAAAAATCACCCACCTTTCACCCCCAGCGTTAGAGCAGAGGGAGGAGCTGGTCCTGAGCAGCGTGGCCAGGGCAGCACCGTGGGCAGGGCTTGGGCTCGGGCTCATGCCCCCTGCCCAGGCTGGGCTCTCCCCGAGCCTTGTGTGCTCAGGGAATACCCAATTATAAACACAGTGACACCGAGCTACGGAAAAAATAGCTCAGCTCAGAGTTAGTCAGAATGTCCCAACATGCTGCCTAAACAGTTCATGGAGTTTTGACAGCAGCATATGGCACCAAGTGGGATGAAATGAATTTGTACCTGGTTTTGACAGTAAGTTATTCTGATGGGTGCTTACTCTCAAGTGCCTACGGCTTGACAGATGCCACTCTGTGGTTCCAGATTTCCTAAAGGGAAAAGGCAATATTTGGGGAAGCAGGAGATCCTGAGAACCTGTCCCCACTGCTTTGCTTTGCCAGGTTGTCCTCTGTGCTCTTCCTGTGAGTGAGGGGGCACCTGGAACCTCCCAGCAGCAAACCAGAGATCTGTTCTGGCAGCTCCCTGATGCAGCCAAGAGCACCTACAGAGCACCTGGCCAGTGGGGGTGGAAATGGGCTTGGGAAGAGCCATGTGATGGTGGCTCAGGCCAGTAAAGGTCAGAATGGTTTGACTCCTCAAAATCCCTTTTTCTGGTACTGTCAGCAGCATGTGATGGAGGGAGCCCCTCTCTGGTGCTGCCGTGGCACATGTTGCCCACCTGGATCAGCAAGTGGGAGAGATGGAGTGACTTAGAACCTTTTTCTTTCTTCTTTTTTTTTTTCTTTTTTGTTTTCCTTTCTGGTGTGGCTGGTACCTGACAAAAGCAAAAATGTTCCCTAAACCTGTGGTGGAAAAATGTCAAGGAGAACCCGAGACAATCTAAGCTGAAGATACAGCTAGACTGTAATATGTGTGGATAAGGCTGGGCTTTGCAGAACCAGGAATGACAACTAGTTAAACCCTAAGTATGCAGCTGAAGTGAAAAAAAAGTTTCTAGTGTCCTTAAGTGATATTGCCCAGCCTTGGGAGTGGTACAAATTCTCTCCCTAGACAAGTTGTGAGGGGGTTTTGCTTGGGTTTTATTTTACTTTTTTTTTTTCAAAAACTTCTAAAACATTCCAGCAATTGCCTGTAGCAGGAAGGAAGAAAATGAGGATAATTATGACATTAAACTATTTTAAAAAGAAAGATGTGTGACAATTAGCGCATTCCTCCCAAGCAAGGAACATAGCTTGTGTGTAGGAAAGTGAAAAGACCCCCCGCAGGAGCCAGGAAAGGTTAAGGGAAGCGTATGTGCCTCCCCAGGAGCTCAGTGCTGGGCTCTGGCATCGCTGAGAACAGGGTGCAGGGGAGCCTGTCAATAGCTCTCACTTAATAAATATTCAGCAATGCTGCAGGAAAGCAATGTGGGAGAGGAGCAGGCAGCGTCTGTCGGGCCAGCCAGGGGAAAGCACATGCTGCAGAGGTACAGAAAACCCTTTGAACACATTTCTCTGAGGGATCTGCTGCCTGAGACCAGCCAGACAGTTGGAGTAGCTCATTTCAGTCCCTGGGATGCTCCGGTGGTGTCTGCTGGTGTCACAGTGGCACTTTGGCACTGCAATCAGAGATTCTCGAGAGGTAACCACAAAGACAGCAGAAGGAAAGGAGCACTGTAGCATCCTTGGCCTAACTCAGGAAGGCTGGTGGTGTGGGCAGCCCTGTGAGCATCAGCTGAGCCCCAGCTGCAGCACATCCCTGCTGGAGCAGCTGTGCAGGGCACGCTTCAAGCAGGGAGACTTCCAGTAGAGCTGGGCCTAAAGGACAGTAGAATGGTACATACACCATTGAAAACCTGATTAAAAGCAGGAATCTGAGGGTTAGTGCACACTCTGCCAGCCCTGTGCGGCAATTCAAGTTGGAATGGCTTTTTGAGACAAGTTAGGCTTGGTTGAATCTCCACTGGGTGTTCAGTCTTGGTTTGCACTGGCAGGAGGAGGGAGGAGGGCTGGGGGGTCCAGATGTGAGTAACCTGCTGGCAGGAGGAGGGAAGAGTGCTGGGGTGTCCCCAGATGTGAGTAACCTGCTGGCAGGAGGAGGGAAGAGTGCTGGGGTGTCCCCAGATGTGAGTAACCTGCTGGCAGGAGGAGAGGGAGAAGGGCTGGGGTGTCCCCAGATGTGAGTAACCTGCTGGCAGGAGGTGGGAGAAGGGCTGGGGTGTCCCCAGATGTGAGTAACCTGCTGGCAGGAGGAGGGAAGAGTGCTGGGGTGTCCCCAGATGTGAGTAACCTGCTGGCAGGAGGAGGGAAGAGTGCTGGGGTGTCCCCAGATGTGAGTAACCTGCTGGCAGGAGGAGAGGGAGAAGGGCTGGGGTGTCCCCAGATGTGAGTAACCTGCTGGCAGGAGGTGGGAGAAGGGCTGGGGTGTCCCCAGATGTGAGTAACCTGCTGGCAGGAGGGAGGGAGAAGGGCTGGGGTGTCCCCAGCTGTGAGTAACCTGCTGGCACGGGCAGGGCAGTGCCATTAGGACCCTTTTTAGTGCCCTGATCACCTGTGGGCGATGCTGCTGGTCATTTCAGGCAGTCCCTGGTGTCAGCCCAGCTGATGGAGCTGTGCACAGCTGAGTGGGGCTGCCTGAGGCTGGGGCTCAGGCTGAGCCCTGCCCAGCCCCTCCTCTGCCCCCCCAGGAGCGTCCCCACACGGGGATTTGTGTCACTTTAACTTCACATTATCAGCACAGCTTCCACAGGCGCTGAATGCCTAACCCACCCCGGATAAAGCAATGCCTCCCCTTGTATTTAACAGAGATATGGCTTAAATACAGCGAGTAAATCAAAGTAATTATTTAAAATTAAAATGATTTAAGAGAGTTAATCTGGGAGAATGGCAGGGTGGTTACAGATGCAGGACTTCAGCAGCTATTCCTGACTCTGTCAGGGACTTGCTCTACAACTTCAGGAAAATTACTCAGCCCATCTCTAAGACTGCTATAATAATGCCTACTTCAAAGGGGTGTTATGAGGTTTAATTCATTAATGCCTGCAAAGCACTTTGAGATCTTTGGATTAAAGGCACTACAGTGCAAAGTATTATTAGCTACAGGAAAAGCTCTCAGACAAGCATGGCATTAAATGTCTGCAGTTTAAAAAATAGGAAGAAAAAAACCCCAAAGATGAGCAAATTGTGGGTGGTTTGGGTTTGTTTTTTTCTCTGTGGCCAGGTTTCCATTAGTCAGATCTGTTCTTTGCTAAACCAGACAGGGATGGTACAGCTCAGGCTCTGATTTCGTTGTCACTTCTAGAGCTCCCACATTTTTAACACAACTGTTTGGATTTGGGGCTTCTTTTAGGGGCTGCATTTTATCAAAATCCAGCTTTTGTGCATCAAGAGCCTATTCAACTTCCCTCTAAGGATATATTTACCCACTGAGTTAAACAAGAAAAGAAAATAATTTTCCTTTGTATTGACAACTTAAGGAGTTTTTTAATTCAGTTTGTGCATTTACTTTCCCAATGAAAAGTCTATTCCATTTGATTTTAAAGGGCTAAGATTTTCAATACTGGTAATTATCTGGAATCCAAAGGGATTTTTTTATCACAAAACGGGGTCTTTTTAATTATCTCTAGTGGAGCTGATCCACCTACTGTGAGTGTAATTGCAAACAGACAAATTGGGACTGACACCCAGAAAGGGACTAAATGGAGGAACTTTTTTTAGTGACTGACTTGCTCCCAAGTATGAATTTATTTCTGAATTTATTTCTGTTAAGTTTCAAGAGCAAACAGCCAAAGGTAGCAGGTAGTTTCTGCAGGTCCAGATTTAAATCTTGTCTGATCTCCTCATTCCTTTGGTGCCTGAGCATCAGTCCCACAGGCAGGGATCAGCAGGATTTCTCCCATCAAACCCAGGCAGCAAAGGTGAGGATACAAGAGATGTTCCCACAACAATGTGCTGAGGAACATCATAAAGCTGCCACATCTGCCTTGGTACCTGAATTCATACAAATCTTACTTCTTTTTTATTCTTTATACTTTTGAAACTTTTCAAGTGGAACTTATTGGCTTAAAAATAAATATAACCAACAGCCCACCCTCGCCCCCCTTAATGAAAAGACAGCAACACAACAGCTTAAATTTTATTTTTTTTAAAGCATTTCTGACTGCAGTGAGGGAAACCTTTAAACTTCACTTTGTTTCCTGGTCCCATTGAAAGAGAAGACAGAGGAAGTGAAGTATAAGTGATTCTGGCTCCCAGAGATGCTTTGTTTCTCTTCTGATAGAATCTGAAACTTCATGTAGGTGGTGGGTAGAGCCATCGTAACCTGCTTTCTTCTGGCTGAATGAGGAGGGTCAAGATATTATCGTATCAAGGAAGAAGAAATTACATGGGCATTCCCCCCAGACAATAAAGATGGTTCTGACAGCATGATCAAAACAACTGGATAACTTTTTTCTTTTCTTACAGACACACCAATGTTTAAATGACAGCTGAAAGCAGATGATGGACTAAACACATTATTCTCTGTTCCATGTACTTTTTTATAATGGAAGTATATCTTGAAGACTATATTCAAGTTGATCAAATAATAAGTCAATTTGTCAATAAAACAGATTAGGCAACCTGTCTGCTGAGATGATATCTGTCAAACAACATATTTTTGTTAACACAATTTGGAAGCAAATGCCTTCATAAAATACAATGCATAAAAAACCCTCATTGCCACTTTGAAGTTTATTGAAACAGAGTTCTGCCTTGTTTCAGTTACAGGCATTTAGACTTTCTTAAAGTTTTAGCAGCTAGCTAACAAACAGTTTAGAAAGGACTGGAAGCAAGTGTTCCTGGCCTGGTGGGCACTGTGTGCTGCCAGGATCTGGATTTATTCCCAAGTCTCTTGCCCACTCTGTGGGCACCAGCCACCAGCAGTGGGGTTGGTGCAGGGTATTTCCATCTCTCCACTCCCTGCTTTTCTGTATCCCCCTGTGTTTCCCTGCTGTTGCTCACTCTGAGACAGGTTCAGCAGCTGATGTGCCTTGTCACACCACGAGCACGCTCAGGCAGGGTGCCCCGAGGAAAAGCTTCCCTGGGAGATGCTGGGCCCTCAGCTGGCTCAGAGCAGGGGCATCTCAGCTTGCCCTGTGTGACAAAAGGCACCAAAAAGGGAGCACTGCCATGCACAAGTGCACAGAGTGATCACACACAAGTGATGTGGAGATAAACCACATAAGGACACTGCTGAAAATACATATTGGTGGCTCTGAGAGAGCCTGAGCTGTCCAGTTTAGGGTAAAATCAGTGCCTGGAAAAGGCTAGAAAACCTTCATTCTGAACGTGGGGAAACCTAGATTAGCCAGTCTCAGGTGTTAGTGGGTTTGCCAGGTGAATTTTGAACCAGGTGGTTCAGGTTGTGGGGTTTTCTCCCACTCCCTCCCTGTGCTAATGCCATGCCATCCTCAGGAAAACGGGGCTGGCCCAGAAACTCAGGTTCTTCTTTCCCAGCTGGGGGGAAACTTGGCATGTGCACTAATAAATAGGCTGATAGCTCAAATAGAGCTGGTTTGGGTTTGATTTATGTTTTGTTGTTTTATTTTGGTTTTTTTTAACAGAATTTGGGGATTATTTTGTTCCTCAGCTCTCTGATGCAAAGGCTGAGGGAAAATGAAGCTACTCCGAAGTGTGAACAGGCTGTAAGAGGAGGATCAGCTGTGCTGCCTGAAAACCAAGCAAACAAACAAAAGGAGGGATTAAATCCTGACAGAGATTTAAGGACTTTCCCACCCAAGCTTGCCTCTACAGATTCAGGCTGCTGTTAAGAATTAATGAACTAATTTGCTATTGCTCTCAATATTGTATCAACACCTCATGGGACAGAGGAGCTTCCATTCAGAAAAATCTTTCCAAAATCCCCAAATGTGGAAAGTATATTATGAAAGGTATAGATTGTTAAAAAATAATAAAACTCTGGGGAAATGTTTAAAGGCAGCAGTGGAAAGAGACGAGTATTACAAAAAAAGGAGTCAAAAAACCCCTGTCAAAAATTTATGTCAAAACATTCCTTTTTGCAGTGAAATTATTATAAAAGTCAAAGATCTTCCCATGAAGTCTACTGAGAAGCCCATTCCTTGTAGTGAAAATTCCCATTCTCAGAAGTGAATGGCACACCTGGTAGGAACCTGAGCCTCCCGTTTCTTTTTCCAGCCCTCTATGTGATCACATGGTGATGTCAGGAATGCTGAATTATGCACCCAGTCCTACAAACCTTGAAGCATGAGATAGCCAGCAATCCACTCTCATTCAGAATAACTCCAAATAGTTTGGCTTGTCTCCACATTGTAAGTAACCAGTGTTACCCCTAGCAATTGCTCTTTAAAGCAAAAACATGTGCAAAATGTCTTCATTCAGCCTAGTAGTATCATATGTCAATCAGATTCAGGATGCAGAACTGGCCAGCAATATCCTAAAAAAAAAAGAAATCATCTCTCTTGTTTGAATCACTTTGAATTAACTTGACTCTGTCATGTTACTGGCAAGAATATTCTCTCTTGAGCATCTGATTTCTAATTTTTTCTGTCTTTTCTTTTTTTTTTTTTTTTTTTGGTTGGTTAGTTGGTTTTTTGGTCTTGGTCTTTGGATTTGTCTGCAAGTTCCAAGGATCTGGTTTAAGATTTACAAGACCAGCTTAGCCTGGGGCTCTGGCAAGCAACTGAACATTGGCCACAGTGCACTTACTGACACCATTCAAAACCTCAAAACCTCTGCAGGTTTGTAAACCAAGCAGTAGTTCTTTCTACAGAAATAACAATTTGTGAATTTATGCAAACAGAAATGACAGGTATTTATGACAACATTTGTGTGTGTATGGTATACATATGCTTATATTTAAGTGACATTAGCTGTGTGCTTTTTGTCCCAATGGTGGCATTGACACTTATTAAGCTAAAGACAGAGAAAGACAAGATGGACTGAAAATTCTATCAGATCCTCAGAATTCTTCTTTTTAACAAAAAAAGTGAGCTGGTTTTGCTTTTGCGCTTAGCAGCCAGGTCTTCTGCTTCCCTGCTGCAGAAAGAAATGGCACTGCTGACACCTGATGCTAACATGAGGCAAATCCCAAATATCCACAGCACAGCATTGGCATAATTTCCCTGAGGTTTCCCTGAAGAGTTTCTCTGCTCCCAAACCCAGTTCTTTTACTTTTTCTCTCTGTCCTAGATGTCTTTGTTAGGATTCACAGATGTACAGAGAATAACACCAATTTTACAGTGTTTTCTTCCAGGTTTGAGGAAGAGGCTCAGCCCCGCTGAGCCAGCCCTTCCCAGCAGAGCAGGGACAGCCACACGTAACCCCCAGAGGGAAATGGATGCTGCTGCAGTTCACCAGAAATCAGTAAATGGTTCTATTTCTAGTGTGCCTCCAGCCACCACGATGTTTTCATAATCCTCAGCATGAAATATCCGTGTGGGTTGCTCAGGGACCTGGGGCCAAGGTGTAAGAGGGGTGGTGACACACCGTGGCACTGCTGTGCCAGGAGCCACCTCCACCATGTACACGGCAGGGAAAGGCCAAGGGCAGCTCACACAGAGGGCACAGCCCACACAGAACTGGAAAATGGAATATCCCTGTGCTGTGAGCAGATCAGGTGTGCGTGGTGTCCCCAACAGGCTGCTGCAAGCATGGGGGCACGCTGACAGCAGCAAAGCTGCAAAAATTCCATTATCTGTGCAAACTCGGGTTCTCCTCATGCACTAGTTATATTTCGTCTCCAACTACATATTATTTGCTGGCTTTCCTTCCTGGGGCCCTGGTCAGCACAGGGACACAGATGTACTGACTTCCACACAAATCTGAAGGCAGCACTTCCCTCGTAGCTCCAAGCCTGTCCCATGGGCTCTGCTGTGACCCACGGTGCCAGCCCCACACCCAGGCAAATGTACCCCCTTTTTTGGGCAGAGGTGCTGCCTCCCTCTGGCACACCTGGCTGTGTAACCTGCATTCTTCTTGGCTCTTCGCTGTGTAACTTGCATTCTTCTTGGCTCCTTGCTGTGTAACCTGCATTCTTCTTGGCTCTTTGCTGTGTAACCTGCATTCTTCTTGGCTCTTTGCTGTGTAACTTGCATTTTCTTGGCAGTTTGCTGTCCTCAGGTCTCTGGGAGGCCAGAGGTAGGGTAAGCATCATTTTGCTGTGAATTCACAGTGAATCAAGGTAACAATTTTGGCTAATTTCAGGCATGCAGGTGGATAAGCCCCAGAGCTGCCTGTTGGTTGGAGCAGTGCAGGTCTCCAGCTGCTGCCCCAAGCATGGAGCTTTTCCACCAGGCAGGTGCAGACCCAGGGTCAGAAAATGGGGGCTGTGAGCCAGTGGCAAATCCCACCTCTTCTGTCAAGAATAGCTCAGGCAGGTCAAGAATTCAGACTCCTCTTTCTTGATTCTTCCACCTGCTGGAAATCTTTTCCTCCTACAGCCCATGCTCTGCAGTACAGGAGGCATAAATCCTTCTTTCACCCCCCAGCTGGCAGCAGATCAACCCCTGGCTTTAGTAGCATTTCCAGGGGTGAGGGAACATGATTTACCTTCCAAAAGTTATTGAATTTGCTGTACCTCGATGTGGAACAACTCTGTGTAATCGTTACCAAGAGATGACATCACTGAAAGTTATTTTTGTGTCATTATCCTCGCCCAAGGTAAATATGGAATGTTGTCACGCCACTATGTGATGTAAATATGTCATCATAATTTGTCTTTACACATCATAAATATTGTATTATATGACATTATTACACCTCCAGATATCTTTTTCCATATGAATAGTAATTACTCGAAGTATTTACTGTAATTATGTCACTTGATGAAATTACAGTAATTACATCGAAAAATGATAGCCCATGACTAATGAGTTAAAATAGCATGGAAATTCACATTAAAAAATGCATTAAAAATGTTAAAGATCTGAGGCAAACTTACAAAAGCAGGGAAATTCACAATTAAGAATTTGATCTCTAATAACATTTCACTGCACTACAATTTTACCTTACTTGGCAGAAGAAGGAAAAGAGGAAAAAAAAAAAACCAACCAAAAAGAAGCATTGCCTGAATAGGAATAAAGTGGAAAAGTGAACTGTACAAAGCAGTGTGTTTTGTACAGGGTGCACAGCACTGTACAGTGCTGCACAGCAGCACTCAAAGGTGCTGCACCAGGAACAAGGAGCAGAGGCCAGAGAGAAAAGGAAATGAAAAAAGGAAACAAGGAAAGGAGGAAAGTGAGAAAGAGAAATCCTGGTTCCAGTTAGAATGCCCAGTAATAATTTAATATATGGTGCCATTTTAGAAAATGTGCTATTCATATTTATGAAAGGCTTAATAGATGCAGCTGCATCCTTTAACAAATTATTCTAAGGCATGGTATGAAAGGCATTAGTAAGAAATGCTGAACAGATGATGCTGTGACAAGCTGTTACAACGCGTGTGAGGAGACGTCAATATTATTAAATCTATGGGCTTGCTTAGCACATGAATATAAATAATTTTTATGCATGCTACAAATTGCCATGCTTTATTAATAATGAAGTGTTTATAAATGGAACCTTACTGTAAAGCATTATTAAATGCAGCTACTCAGAGGACCTTGGAGTAATGCTGTAGTAGAATTATCATGCTGAGAAACAGCCTAGAAAGGCTGCTTTATTTTACTGTCTGAGCTGACATGGCCCAAACACACTGGGCTTTGATTCCTGAGAACCCATGTGGCAGGGGCCACCAGCAGTCCCTGGATGAAAGCTGCTGTTGTCACATTCTTTGTTGCTCTGAAATCACTCTGGCCTCACCTGGGTGGGATTTACACCAATGTAAGTGTGAGTGCCCCTGGAGTAACTCCTGATTAACCCTGCTGTAAGGGACACATGCCGTGGGCCACTTGGTCTTCCTTCCCAAGTGAGAGTGCCTGAAAGGTAACTGTGTGCTGTAAGGCACTCTTCTGGGGAAAGAAAAAGGCAAAAATAAGAAGAACAGCATGTAGATTGGAAAAGGGACATTTCGCTGTGTCTCAGATATCCTGCCCTTCCAAAAGGACCAAAAAGAAACATCTTTGCAGGGCTTTTTACTGCACAAAAAATTCGTGCTTTTCCAGAAGTTACCATGACTCAGCAACGTGCAGGAGTGGCTTCATTCATCTGTTCTGAGCACCATGCAGGAAAGCATTGCTGGCTTCCATTCTTTTAACCATTTCATGCCTTCATGGTTGGTGCTTGAGTCTCCAGTACCCACTGGAATGTACCCATGCACTCACAGACCATAGGACTTGTGCCTTGGCCTGCAGAGATTGAAGCTCCTCTAACAAATGACATTCTGTGAGATGGCAAACAAAGAAACAAAGTTTTTTACATTCTCAGCTACTTTTCTTTTTTTTTTCCAAAAGCATTTTAGTTAATATTTAAAGTGGATTGGGGGGATGGGAGTAGGAGGTGGCTGCTTTTCAATCATCTACCTATTCTACTTTTTAAGGCTAACATTTTTTAAAACAGTTTTTCACAAACCCCATGTTATTTTGATGATGGGATCTGAAATATAGTGAGAAGGCCAGAAATTACCTGATGTGAGAAGGTGTGTGAGTGTTCATAGCTGGGGTTTCAGTGGAGGCAAAACCCCTCACGTACCATCTGGAAAAGAAGATGTGTGAGCCCCACTCAAGCACTAATGGGCAATCCCTCTTCTCTTCCACCTCTGCTCCCTCTAATGCCAGCAGGGAGAGCACAGGTNATATTCTGTGTATTGTGGCTGTCTCAACTGTGACATGTGCTGTGACACAAGGGGCTGTGGGACCACTTCATATATCACCTCTGTTATCACCCAGGAACTGAAAAACAAACCAAAATAATACCTAACTGTATGAAGCTCATAAATGGTGCAGATGGTTTCATTCTAAGTTCTGGGCAAAAGTTCAAATAGACTTTTTTTCAAACAGATACATACTTATACTGACCAAAGCCTTAGCCTTCCCTTTTCTTTCTTTTTCACTCCAGTGTTTTATGAAACACACAGATTAATGTAAAACAAGCATGCTGAGGGACTTGTATTTATCTCTTAGCCTTGATGTGATTGCAGGCTTCTCTGTCTTCATACAATAGTTTCTGGTCAGTTTACAGTTCCTCCTGCTATAATTCATCTCCTATCACTTATTTTCTTTGTTTCCCCATTCCTCATCATTAATTTCTGAGCCAACTTTTCACTTATTCCATGACTCCTGCACCCAAAACACTATTATTAACCTTGGATGTGGAACCGTGTCCAAAACTTTCTCTGAAGTGTAAACAGCTCTGGCATTTTGTTACAAAATTTGCCATTGTGTTCCAAAACACTCCTTACTATAAACTTCAGGGTCACTCCTGCCTTCCCCTGGGAGTGTTTCAGCTCCAGGTGGAGAGGGAGATGTGGAAACCACAGCAGCAGCTCTCCAGGAGTCTCCCCTAGCTTTCCCCTTTGGCAGAGGGGCTTTGCCTGGGGGAATGTGGGATTTCCACATCACCCTGGACAGGAGCAGGCAAAGGTCCCTGCTTGTGCTTCCAGGCTTTCCCAGGGATGGGCAGGGACAGGGAGGAGGCGCAGTCCTGCTGAGTGCCTGGGCTGGAGCAGACCCAGGGGCTGTGCCTGGCCATTGCTGCTCTCCTGCCAGCCCCAGGTGCCCTCTGTGCCCACAGGGACCAGCAGAGCAGCCCTCGGTGCAGCCCGTGGGCTCTGCAGCTCCTGAGCTGAGGGACAGCCTCCTTTCTGAGCACCTCTGTGTGCAGCCAGGGCAGCAACCAGCAAAGCAGCAAACTGTACTGAGCACAGCTGCAGAAAAGGGAAAAGGATACCTGCACTTAGCACAGCTCATCAAAGGGGCCTCAGATGCTCAGCAAACTAATAAAAACACGTGAAGCCCAGGGAGCCTGGCAATATCCTGACAGCCAGATCGAACCCAGCCCAAGGGAGAAACCAAGGCAGGCTGGAGGGGCAGCAGGGCTGTCCCCATGGGCAGTGACACTGCTGGGGTGTCACCCCCACTGCCCCTGCCAGCAGGGCTGGGAAAGGCTCCCTCTGCCCCCCAAAGCCCTCCAAAGGCTGCTGGGCTGGGTTCAGCTCCTCTGCTCCTGCCTCCATCCCCCAGGGCTCCCCTGGAGCATCAGCCACCCCTCACCCCTCTCCTGCTGGCTCAGCACCCTGCTCCCCTGGTGTGAGGGACACCTGGGTGACAGAAGAGCAGGGCTGACCGTGGTCCTGCTCAGCCTGGGTGTACACACCCGGCTCCCTCAGCGTTTCTGATTTAGACATCTCTCTATTTAGATGATGTGTGAATTCCTTGTACACTTTTTTTCCTCAGAGTCATGCAGCGAGTGTTTGTGCATCTGTATTGTGCTCTACTTTTCCTCATGTTCACAGATTTTTATTAAAATATTTCCATAAAACAGGTTGTTACCAGAAATACATGAACACATACAAATTAATACATAAAAACAGATGAGTTATATAGAATATTTACAAACAATGAGATAGAATTCAAAACTTCTCACAAACACAGCATACAAACAAACATATACATACCCCATGTTTACTGGCATTTATTTTAAGGGTTCCTTGGTAGTTCTGAGGTAGACTTAGGCTGACAGACAATCTTTTCCTTCCCATTGCAGATTGAGGGGAAATCAATAGAGATCTCAGTTAACAGCTAACTGGAAAAGATCTTATTTTGTGCCCAGCCTGTGTTTCCTCAGCCTGCAGAAATAAACACACACAGTGTGAAAGTTGGACTGGAGACAGTGCTGACACGAGCAAGGCTCAGTTTTCATGTGTGGAAAGTGAAGCTCAGAGCTCTGAGCCCTCTGGCCAGAGCTGGGCTGTAGGTGAAGGGGAGAGCCCAAGCCCTGGCTGCTGGGCTTGCAGCCATCTCTTTGTTATCTCAAACACTGGAAGGAGTTAAATGTCCTGGTGAATAAAAAAAATACCCACAGGACAGCATTCAGAGAGCAGGTATGCCACCAAGCTCTGCAAAGGGAGAAAAATCCAAAGAGCTGGTGACTTTGCTGACCTTCAGTCCAAAAGAGAAGTTAAACAATAGGCAGGAGGCGTTGGAAATGCAATTGTGGCTTTATTAAATCATACACCAAAGGCAGGGGAACCAAGTGGCTCGCTCAATTCCCATGTGTGCCCCACAGCCCGGAGCTGAGCTGCTGGGGGCTGGCAGGAGCCCAGGGGCTGTCACCCTCAGGGCTGGGGTGACCTCATGTTCCCACCAGGGCAGGGTCCCAGCTCCGTGCCCACCCTCTGCCAGCCCTGCTGGGCTCCCCAGGCGTGGGGGGAGCAGAGACTGCCCCAAGGGCCAGCATACCCTGCTGGGAGGCTGGTGCAGGCAGATGTTGGCACCCCCATCCTCCAGCTGCAGAGGCAGAACTGGCTGCTCCTGGGTGCTGTCTCCTGCCCCTGCAGCACCAGCTCCCTTCCTGCTCTCCTTGTTAGGGCTGGGAGAGGCAGGGCTGCCTTTGTCTCCTTTTCCAGGAGGAGCTGCTTCTGTCAATGTTTTGCCAGAGTCTGGGAGTGTGAAATTGGCTGTTCATGTGCTGCCTGCATGAGTACTGTAGTTTGGAAGTGGAGGCAATTAATTTTAGTTGTTGACTTAAACTGCTGTTGAAAGGTACTTCGTTTCCTGACTCTTCCCCCTATAAATAGATTAGGGGCTACATGAGAGTCAAGTTGTGCTCGTTTGTCCTCCCTCTAGATAGATTTCCCATGGCTGCTTATCTATCAGCTCCCCCTGCCCTTAACACAATTTGTTTCTCAAATTAATTTAGCTCACTCACTCTCATTGCCCCACAGCCAAAAAAAAATATGGTGTCCTCTTTCCAAAAAAAAAAAAAAAAAAAAAAAACCTAACAAAAAAAAACCTCCACCACTTTGGAACCAATCTCTTCTGGAAGGGAGATTGAGCAACGTGTCTTGAACTTATGATTGAGAGAGCTAAAGCCATGTGCCTTTTGGAGAGGTGAACATTTGTGTCAGCAGTCTGGGTGGTACCAGGGCTGGGGAGCTCCATCAGTGCTTCCAGGAGCTGTGTGTGCCCAGCAGCTGCTGTAAATCCCTCTGTCTGTCCATAATATTTGGGCATTTTTCTCAGTATTATTCACTCGTGTACTGGCTGCATTTCTTTTTCTTGCTTTCTCTTATGACCCAGAAAGGCAACCATGAGGTCTAAAACAGCAAAGGACTTTTTTTTTCCTATGGAGGCTTACTTGCAGAAGGAATTTTACCAATGCTGAGGAGGTTTCAAGTGTTCAGCTTGATCACACACATTCACACTAGACAAACAAACAAGGCTGATTGATGCACACTGATGTGCCTGGAGAAGTTCAAGCTCCATCCTGTGGTTTAATGCAAATTAATCAGAGTGCTTGTCCATGGGCTACCTCTTCCCTTCCCTGCCCAACTGCTGCAGTCCCAGTCCCAGGCCATGAAACACACAGTAAATATCTAACAGGAGGGTTTGGAGGACAGGCATATTTTCTGATGCAGATAAGGACATCTGGGTAAGCATGAATCACTGCTCTGAAGGCAACACTTGTATTTTTCATGGAGTGCATATTTAAAGAACAAGAATCCCTTGATCTAAAAATTCTGTGGTCGTCTTGCTGCCGCTCACCTGATCTCTGATCTGGAGCTGCAAAATGAATTTACTCCTCACCATGTAACATGGAGCTGAGCAGAATTAGAAAAGGTCCGTGTCTTATCTCTGGAGATGCCAAATCCTTATCTGCTAGCACTGCACTACAGAGCCCTTGACAGAAGGGGAGGAAAAGCAGCAGTACTTTAAACATAATAGTGTATAGCTGGAGATATCCAGGTGCACTTATCCTTTGAACAACGGTGCTCTGTGGCACAGGAATTTGTGCTGACTCGAGGTACCCAGAATATTCTGGTAACCCAAATGTACACAGGTGGTTTTTAACTTGTGGAAGGACTGTGCCATTCAGTCAGAGCTATCACACAGATGGGTTTCCTGGGCACACTTTGGCTATTTGTGGTGTTAAAATTAGAGGGTTTTAAAGGGCTGTCCCTCACCTGGACCACAACCATTGCTCCTGCTGCACTGCTGGCTGTTCTGAGGTCTAGGTGGTGAAATACAGATCTTGCTTAAACATTCTTGAAGTCAATCAATAGAAGGTGTATAAGGTAGCATGGTTTTGGGCTATTCCTTTTCTTAAACAATTTAGATGGGATGGCAGGAGAACGCTGAGCAGCAGTCAATGAGCAGTGCACCCATATGTTTGTGACTGTGTGTTCCAGATGTTCCAAAAAAGGTTTGCTGGGAAGCTGCCCAACAGAACTGCCCATGAGACACTCTCCTGTCTCTACAGGGAAGTGTTGTACTTTAAAAGTGCATTGGTTTTATCCTTCTGTTCTAAGAACTGAAACAAGTCAAACATGTCAGGCAGCCCCTGCCCAGCTGAAGATCCCAGCACAGAGCCAAGTGTGAGTGTGACAACTGCTCCATGCAGAAAGTGCAAAGTGGCTTTTAAATAAGGGCTCTTCAAGATAACAAACAAATAAAACTACCATTTAGCTGTCACATTGCATGGTTTTATATCTCACCCAGTGCTCCTGTAATTGGTGCCAGTGGTTCCAGGCATGAATTGCATGGTGGGGCACATAAAATTGTTAAGGTAATAGGTCAGGTTACATCATTGCCACCAGAGGTTTTCAGGAGCTCTCAAACCCTGCTCAGCACAAGTGTGCATTTAAATGAGGCTCACACTGAATCTCAGAAAAGCCTACTTAACTCTTGCTGGTTCAAAATCCACGGTACAGAAAAAAGCATCAAAATTGAACAGGCATTTTAAAACAGATTTAGGTGATCCCCACACTCTTCAGGGGTTTGGTGTGCAAAGTTTCCCTATCCTTTTGCTCCTGTGAGTTGGGTATTGGTCTATTCTGAAGTAACTATTGTTATTTTGCTGTGCTGCACCTGGGTTTAGGATGTTTAACATTATTATTAATTTTTACTTCAGAAAGAGCTTTGTTCCTTCTTTCTTTTAAAATTATCCTTGCAGTGATAAATCAAGATTCCCCATAGACCTGACATTTTGAAGTCAACCTCTGGCCTTCCCCAGCTTCTTTGCTCTGCACAAAATGTGCAGTGACACCCAAGTTCCACCTTTCCTGCTGGCCCATGGCTGCCTCCTCTGCACTTGGTTTAATGAGAAAATGTCACTTTCCTTTTCAGCCAGGTCTGAGCTCACTGCTTGCCCTGGGTTCAACCAGGGCTCTGAGCTTCAGTGCAGAGATAATTGTTGTGGTGCTGCAGTTTTACCTGGTCTGCTGGAGACTGTGTGAACCACTGGGGTAACTCCTCAGCTGAGATAACTCTGCACTCTTTATTCCCTCTGTTTGCTTCTTCTGACTGTAACACCTGACTATCTACAGGGGCCTGGAGTCCAGGACAGGGCAATGGCTTCACACTGACAGAGAGTGGGTGTGGATTGGATATTGGGCAGGAATTCCTCCCTGGGAGGGTGCTGAGGTCCTGGTGCAAGGTGCCCAGAGCAGCTGTGGCTGCCCCATTCAAGGCCAGGTCAGAACCTGCTCTTCTGGCAGGTGTCCCAGCCCATGGCAGGGGGGTAGGAGCAACAGGATCTTTAAGGTCTGTAGTGGTTTTGGTTTGTTAGTTTAAGATTTTTTTAAAGTTCTTGGATAATGTATTAATTTTTTTCTATGATACCTACAAACATCCCCTTTGCTCCCCTCTCTGTACTGTGGTGTCAGGGACAGCCCCACTGAGGTGTAATGTCACTCCCAGGAGCAGCATGAAAACAGACCTGGGCTTCCCCAAGCAGGCAGCAAACTGCTCTCTCACATGGCATCCTGAGTCCAAATTCATGCACTTCAATGCCAGCCAGAGCAAATGAACCTCTCCAATCACCTTTCATATTTTCCCGTCTCCAAAGGGGTTTTTTACAGCTTTGGTAAATACCGTGTTAGCAAAATCAAGAATTGTTCTTCCTCTGGGCTGCACAGCAAGTGCCATAGCAATGTAAAACATCAATTAATATGGTTTGCATGTAGCATAAAGCAATACCCATTAACACAATACCAAGTTATATTATGTGATTTCATTAACTCGTATAAGTAAACACAGATTGCATTAAAAGCTGTTCAATTTTTATTTTTTAAATGTTTATATTTTAAAGAATAGCCCAAACTACAGAAGTCAGTTATTTTCTGAAACTACAAAAATTAGCTGCCTGCAGATCAGCTTAATTTAAAGGCTTTCTGTCTTCTTTGAAAAGGTTAGGAAAGCTGTGGCCAAAGAAGACCCTGTGAACCTACTTATTAAGATTTCAAAAGCTTTTTGACAAGTTCCAATAAGATGAGAGCACGAAATAAAATAATTATGAATCAAATGATAGAAAAAGCTCATAAAGAAATTAAACCCACTTTAAAGTCAGACAGTCTCACTTTGTTTTAATCATTTTCTGCCACAGTTACATGTGGCTGCAGTAAAAGAAAAAGCAACGACTGTGCAATGTTGTTTCATCTGGGCTTCAGGCTTTTGTATGGAAAAGTTAATTCAAAAACTTTCCAGACTGCCTTAGAAAAAGAAATAAAAGAGCACTGTCTTGCTAATGGAAATGTTTTAGGGAAAAAACAAAACCCAACATAACAACAAAACAAATTTATTTTGAACTTCAAGTTTAGAGTAGCAAAGTGTCGTGCACAACACAAATTCCAGGCACTGCTGTCACCCACTGTGAGATGTCTACATCTGCAAAGTCTGCAGAGCAATGGCACTTGACACTGTCTCAGGATTTGGGCTGATAGCAGAAATAATGCCCTGTACATATGCTGAGAGATCCAAAGCCAGGGAGGGAACTGGAGAGACAGCTTCATAAAAGATGCTGCGTGTTTGTTGTCAATATGTTGCATGAACATTTGCCCTCTGGACTATATATATTTCAATAGATAATCATCTTTTCCAAGCATTTCCATTTTGCTGTCAGAATTGTATATGACAAGTTTTCCTTTTGCTCCTGATGATGGTGGTGCCTCAGTCTGTGCAGCATTTCATGGGAGCAAACTGTCTGCATGTAATGAGGAGCGCTCTGGCTCAGCAGAGGATGGACAGACACAGCTTCTACCAGCACAGCCATCCATTAAAATATGAAGTAGATACTAATACCTCTCTGAAAGGCAGGAAAAGCACATTTCCTTGTATTCACTGTGGGCTTTTTGCATTAATTTTTATCTGGAAACAATGTAAAGGTGTACAGATATGCACACACACAATTGCTCTTCACATAATCACAGCCCCAGTGCAGGGACAATGGCCTTGGTATGGAAATCACCTTGACTAAGACAGATAAATGGTTTCTGTGCCTGGAAAAGGCTTCCTTGCTCAGAGAAAATAAAAAGAACTAACACCAGCTTTCTGTTTACCAGGTAGAGGCAATGCATTATGAAACCCCAGAAGCCTTTTCAAAACAAAATTATGTGAGTTTTCTTTAACCCATGGATGCACACATCCCTGAACTGTGATAGTACTTCACATGTGCTAGAAAATAGCAGTATGGCATTGCATCCACTAAATTCACATTGTCCACATCTGCACTTTCACTCAGTATATCACAAGGGATTCCAGTGCTGTCAGAAATATCTAGGCCCAGTGAGATGCTACAAAATTAATCTTAAACCCTGTTTTAAACAGAGTGTTTTGCACACCTGTTGCAGAGCAAAGCCAGGCTTATGTTCCATCCATTTGCATGGCCAGATGTGCCAGGACAGCTGGGAGAAGAGATTCCATCCTACAGAGCACGTGGCAGCCCTGACCACAGGCTCCTGGTATAGCTGATAACACTGATACTCTCAGATATCCCTGGTGTGGCTGATAACACTGGTACTCACCTGGTTCCTGGTGTGGCTGATAACACTGGTACTCACCAGATTCCTGGTGTGGCTGATAACACTGGTACTCACCTGGTTCCTGGTGTAGCTTCATGCTGACAACTTTTTATTTTTGTCTAAGCATGCCAGCAAGACTTGACAGTCATTAAATAAGAGAAAGGTATAGATTATTGTAGTTTTAGATGTATTAACTCCATCTGAACTAGTAAAATTCTGATTGTCCAACTAATTACGCTGTTAGAGCGTTCCCAAATTAAGAAACCTATAGATGCCAAGAGAGCCCCATTTTGTGATCCCCCACGATCACTGGAAGCCAAGTTGTGTTATCAGAGCATCCTGCAGCCTGGCTGCAACTTTTAATAATTGGTGCAGAGCCCTGCTGAGATGGAGCACAAGGAGATGGCAGCCAGTGTCACTGTGAGTCAGAGTGGGAAACACAGGCAAAACAATGTCACTGGATGTCTGCAGAGACAATGTTGTGATTTGAGGAAAGGCAAAATGCTGTCAATGGGAGTCTATATGCTGTAGATAGCATTACCACAGTATGTGAATAAAGGCAAAATGATGTCAGGGCAATACACAATATGCTCAAGACAGAATATATTTAGTCTGAATAGAAAATCTGTCATGTAAAAGAGCTGCATTGATTCTCATCTTCCACAGTGATGTGTTGTCATTTTTTACACTGACTGTCTTTTTTATTTAGATTTACCCTATAGCCTAATCTGAGGGGTTTTTCACATTCACACTTCCCTTACTTGCCATAAGCAAGCCCACTATCACTGACTTTTTAACCTCTGGATTATGTTATTCAAAAGAAAAATGGATTTTATCCAAAACCTTGACTAAAAAAACCAACCCAGCTATATCCACACTAGATTTAGCAGGTCCAAGAATTGGATTGAAGAAATTAAACAAACTTGCCTATAAAATGCATGGCTGCATACACACACACACATGTGTACCCAGACAGAATTCGAACCACCTATGATCAGGGCAAGTAAAGTCATTGAGGGGAAAACAGATTAATTTTTTTTTTTTATAAATGTATGGTATTTATGCCCAAAAAACTCCGATGCTTCAGCTGCCAGGGGAAATGAAATACATCCTGTGCATTTTGGGCCCACCTGCCCTAGTCACAACGCAGGCACAGCCTCCCTCTCAAAGGTTTTCTAAGCAGCCAGTTTCCAAAAGAATCTTCCCAAAGAAAGATCTCTAAATTGTCACAAAGTTCTCCTGGTGTGCTTAGGATGAGTGCCTGGACTCTGATATGTGGGGACACCCCCTTGGAGGCACTGCCAGAGCACAAACTCCAAAGCAGCAGGAGAGCAAATTCTGGGGAGCTTCACTCTGGTCCTTGTCTCCCCACCAAAATGCTGAAGAATTCAGGCTTTGGAGGAAGAATTAGGGATTTTAAAAGCCTGGTAGGGGTATGGCTGGTATGGGAGTTAGGTTCTGTGGAGTCATTCAGGTGCAAAACTCACAGCATCCCAGGAAAACGTGCCGGGAGGGGCTGAAACAGTCTTGGGAACTTGGCCACTCAAGTGGCTGCCAGGGTGGTGGGAAGATGGGTTACCAAGGAAGAAGGCTGATTTTAGACAGAGCCCTGGCTGAATTCTGTCTTTCCTGCAAAAAGTTTTTATTTTGGTTAGCAGAATTCTTTGGAGAAGATGAATTCTGTAGGGCTTCTATAGGCTCCAACGATGTCTTTGCAAGGATGCTCCAGCATGTTGAGAAAAAATACAGATTCTGATCCAGCCATGATAATCCTTGAGTGTTTGTGGAGATAATCTTAGTCCAGATTTTTCCTGCTTGTGCTGTTTTGAATTTCAGCCTTTACATTGCAGCAGCACAGTGTTCCCATGTTTAATTTGCCTCTCATCTGGATAATGATAATGAGCTGTTATTGACTGGCATTTCTAGTTCAGTGCTGCAAACATTGGGTAGGATTCATCAAATGCTCCTCTTATGCCAGCTGAAATTAGTGGTGGTTTTGAGGCAAAAGGCCAGATTCATCAAAAGGATAATGGGCAGATATATTTTTGTTTGGTTTTTTTAGATTTTTAATGACCAAATTGCATTGCTATTCTTTGTTTATCTATTTTTGAATTCTATCAGATAGCTTTCGTGATAACTACCTAATTTCTGTATTTATAGGAAACTGGCACAAATTGAGAAAACAGAACAATTCCATGTTTATGAAGCATGAATTCTAGCAGTAAATGTCAATATAATGTGCATTAATAGGAAAAATTTTACAGTAAATCACATATACATTTAATATGTGATTCTTCTGCAGGGAGCCTCCAGCTTGGCTATTTAGTAATGTAGTGCCCATCTGCAATGATGCTCCAGAATTATCCAGAAACAAAGATTTAAAATTAAATCTTGGTTTAAAATATATCAAGCACGTGTATATTTGTAAGGTGAGTGTGGTCTGTATGTGGAGGGTTTGCCAGACTCACAGAAAATAAGGAGTGGACGTAATTTTGGCAGTTTGAGAACTCCATTTGTGCTATGTACATCTTCTGCCAGTGCCCACTTGTGTCTCACGCTTAAATTTAGCATGGGATTTCCTCTCCTGGTGAATGTCTTGGAAAGATGAGAAAATGTGGGGTTTTTTCACACTGAAATGGTTTGGGAAACAGACCACAGAGCATCCTGAATTAGGCAGCAGGAGGACTGTGTCTGCTCAGGTGGAGCACACACAGGACCAGCCTGTCCTTTGGGGGCTGCAGGGGCACGCAGAAAGGTCCTCTTAAAAAAGGTATTAGAAAATTCAGTTAAAATCATCTTTGTAACAGCATACTGGCATGAAAATCACAGAAGTACACAGAACCACAGAGACTCAGACTGGAAAACACCAACACCATAATGTCACCCAGACCATGGCACTGAGTGCCACATCCCCTCTTTCCTCAAACAGCACCAGGGATGGTGACTCCTCCAGCTCCCTGGGCAGCCCATTCCATCATCTGATCGCCCCTTCTGTGAAGAAATTCCTTCTGATGTCCAACCTAAACCCCACCTGGTGCAGCCTGAGGCTGTTTACTCTCATCTTGTCCCTTGTTACCTGGGAGCAGAGCCCAGCCCTCACCTGGCTCTTCTTTCAGGGAGCTGTGCAGAGCCACAAGGTGCCCTGAGCCTCCTTTTCCCCAGGTTAAACACCCCCAGCTCCCTCAGCTGCTCCTCACAGGACATGCACTCCAAACCCTCCTCCACAATGTGCTGGTTCAGGACTTGGGCTCCTGCAAGCTGAAGCAAAACTATCAGAGGGTAGGTGTCACCCAGAGACTTAGACCTTCAGTTATTCATCCTCTGCCTTGATTCATTAAAGTCAAAGTCTTTTCTGCATGGATTATGTGAGGCAAGCCCCTAATAACCTATTTGTTCTGCTCCATGGCTACGTGCCATCTCCAGACTCTTGGTGTTCCAGACAAGAAGACAGAAATTGTGTCTGGACCACAAAAATCTCCCAGAGAATGTCTACCCAGGCAAAAGCCTGGCACTTCCAGCTCACAGCACAAATGTGACTTCTCCTGTCTGGAAATCTGTTGAAATGAAGACTGTGTCAGGCAGAAAAAATATTCCACCCCTTAGGTGGAGAGATGGCAGTGCATAAGGCACCTCAGCTGAAGAGACACAGAGAGCTGTGTCACATTCTCTGCTCCTCCCTGATGCTTCACAAAGTCCTGTGGCTTTCACTGCTCTCCCCAGACCCCAGACACCAAACTTCTGGTGGCACCAAAGACAGTGACAGAGGGAAAGGTCCAGAGGAAGAGCGGTGTGACCTTTGGTCCATGTGTGATGTGGGGTGATTTTTTAGAGAACATCATCTGAGATAATCCACTGGGAAAGGGTCTTTTGGGTTAATCACTGTGACCTTGGGTCCTGTTTGTCACAGCTGGAGGTCCTGTGCCATCTTTGGGAAGCAGGAGCACAGGAGCAAAACCTGTGCTTGCCAGAAGTGCCAGTTTACCTTGATTAAAGAGCAGCCCCAGGCTGTGGTGTGCAGTCATGGAGCTGTTAGGCTGGTCCCAGAATCAGGAATCAGGAGATGATGGTGAAAGTGCTTCACTGCATGACTCTGCACAAGCCTCTTTGGTTTGCTTGTTCCTCAGCCTTGCCATCTGTAAAGCACTGTTAATGAATTCTCTACTTTTCGTCTCCTGTTTCTGGGGATAGCGAGCAAAAAATTCCAGGAATCTCAGCACAGCCAATCAGAACGCCTCAATAAGTGCAAAAATCAGGCAGAGCTGATGAAAAGCTCCCAATAGCTGCAGAACTGCAGTGTGGGTGAACAATTCAGTCATTGGGGAGGCAGCTAAGCAGGAGAGGCAGGAATGGGAAATGCCTCCTCCCAGCACCCTCCACCCCAGCTCCATCCCAGCTCCATCCATCCATCCATCCATCCATCCATTCATCAGTCATTCGGGCGGCCGCTCAGCAGGAGAGGCAG
>VYZP01061107.1:0-20476 GCA_013400635.1 Hypocryptadius cinnamomeus | reverse complement strand
CCCAGCTCCATCCATCCCAGCTCCATCCATCCCAGCTCCATCCATCCATCCATCCCAGCTCCATCCATCCATCCATCCATCCATCCATCCATCCATCCCAGCTCCATCCATCCCAGCTCCATCCACCCATCCATCCATCCACCCCAGCTCCATCTATCCATCCATCCATCCATCCCATCTCCATCCATCCCAGCTCCATCCACCCCAGTTCCATCCATCCACCCCAGCTCCATCCATTCCAGCTCCCTGGAGCTGCAGGCACATGGCACTGCAGAACAAGGGTGGGAGAGCAGGTTTAGCCCAGGTTTAACCCAGGTTTAGCCCAGGTTTAACCCAGTCAGGAGCTCTGTGGAGGCTGCAGAGTCTGAGGCATTGCTCAGCCTGCACGGAGCTCTCAGGCTGCTCGGGAGACACCCAGCAAAACAAAAACAAGCCTGAGAGACAAGGAAAACTGCCCGTCAAGAAAAGGTCGTGTTAAGCACAGCAAAATCATTTCTTTAAAAAGATCCACCCCCCTCAAAATGTCTAACACTTACAAGGGATATTTGTGCTGCAGCAGAGACGTGCAGCCCTGAGTTAATTTGATGGTGGAGTTTCAGGGGATTCTTTTAGGCTGTTTTTGTAATTAAATCTTGAAAAGAAGGCAAATATGAAATAAATTCCAAGGTTCATAGAACTCCTGCCTTCCTGGATGAGGCTCACCTTTTCTTAATTCAGAGTGAGCTCTTCTGCCTTGCTGTGTACAGAAATGTGACTGTGAGGGATACATCAATCCACACATCTTCCTGAAACAAGGAGCTGACTTCAGTGCAACAGGAGTCTGACCCATTTAGAAGATTTTAGTGCTACTTTTCTATTAAAATAAATTACTTCAAGATAGAATGCTCAGATTACGCTTTAAGAAACATAAATGCTTTACTAAGAATTTGAATAATAATTGTAGGAAGCAGTTTAGTTGTTTGGCTAATTATCCTTTTTACTCTTAGCTCTTAATGTGATGATGTTGATTTCACTTCTAGAGAAGTGCTAACTGGATATGACTAATAAATTGTGTTAAAAAGATAACAGCTTCAGAAATAAAACCTTCTGAGAGATTTTAACCTCTGTCATGTGTACACAGTAGGTTTTGGCAACTAATTGGTATCTACTGAGATATAGATATTGCTCTGACCAAACACCAGTAGTTGTTATTTTGCTTTACTCTGTATGCAGCATGTCCAGGGCTTCATGGAAAACTTTGGAAAACTTTGCAGATTGATAAAATTCTGCCAGACTCCCAAGTATATTCTTTTTTTTTTTTTTTTTTTTTCCCCCAAAGGGTTTTGTTCAAATGAGCATTTTATGTGCCCTCAGAGCAGACTCCTATTTACACAAGAATTACATCCCTGCAGAACCATGTGCATCCCACCTTGTCATCCCTGGTCACTGCCAGTGCTGGGTTTGCAGAGGAGAGTGAGACTTTCCTTCCCATCTTTGTGGCACACTGATACCAACACCTGCTCCACGCTGTGTGAAAATGCTGAAGTTATCAGCTGCTTGGGAGGAGCTGCTTCCTGAGCACCAGCTGTGGCACTTTGTCCTAAACAAGGCCCAGATCCTGACAATAATTCTTTTGGGGCACATATTGGATGTGAGAGGTGCCACTCAGAAATGCAGGTTTTAACCTGATTTATCTTGACAGGAATTAGAGAGATGGGGTCCCAATCTAACAAGCTGTGGAGGCTTAACAGTTTAATACACCATTTTTCTAGTTGAAAAGAGGCTAAAAGCTATAGAGCACAACACAAAAACCTAAATATTAAGTCTTTGAAGTTGTAATTCAGACCTCTCTCAAGTGTATACATTCATATTGCCCTTATATATATACAATCAGTTTCCTATTTTTCTAAAATCTGTAGTTCTTCCACTCCACTGTAGGTGCTGAATATTTTCTGTGGAGCTGCCCAGCTAAGTGCCTCTTAAAACCTCCTCTCTTGTGGCAGGGTCAGAAGCAACACCCAAATCTCCAAGAAGTGTTTGACTTTACATAAGATTTTACACATTTTTCCTCCTCCTTGATTCCCGTGCCCGCTGCTCTGGAGCTGGTGCCTCCCAGAGGAAGCAAACACAGAGCCCTTCTTCCCCCAGGCTGCAGGGGTCTGTCCTGTGCCCTGCACGGGGCCACTGGGGGCACAGGAACCTCTGTGGGGTCACACAATTAAATACAGAATGTCACAGCAGCTCACCCTCGAGGTGGGGGTCTAGTTAAGGCTACCTAAGCAACCTTAATTCTGGAATTTCCTCATTTTTTTTCCACTCCAGTCCCTACTGCCTTAGAGCTTCAGCTGCCAAAGAGTCACAATTCTCCCTTAGGCTTTAGTTTTAATTGAGATTTTGGGGCTGGGCACAGACTGACATTTTTCTGGGGGTACAGACAGACCAAAGGCTTCACTGGATCCCTGAAATCTCTTCTCTAAACCCAAGTGCTTCTGAACAAAGTGCTTGTAAGAATTCTCTCCACTGGCTAAACCATGGTGTTCCTCCTTAATTGCATTTTCAGAACTGTCTAAAGCAGTCTAGCTGAAACTTTCCAGAAAAATTTTGCTTGAGACACCTGGCATGGAAAAATTCAGTCTGAGTAATTTAAAGCTGCAGAATTATGAGCAACTAAAAACAAAGTCTTGTAATGGGAAATGTCAGGCAATTTTGGGTTCTGATGATACTAACAGCTCTGTCTATTACAATGTGAAAAATAAAGAGAGACAAGAAGAAAAAAACCATTCTAAATTCTAAATTATAATAGGGGAAAGCTTACTGAAGAGGTGGATTTAAAGAGATTTTTGGATGTGAATGAAAGGACACTTGACAGATGAGGTCATGGAGACTGTTTAATGTGTTAGGAAGCACCACAAGTGAAGGCATAAAGCTGAGAGTGAGTAAGGGGGGGAAAAGAACAAGATAAGGCTATTGGAGGGTGTTCTGAGAAGGCAGATGGAAGCCAAAAGTACAATAGTACCAAAAAACCCAAACAGTACCAAAAATCAGAGCTCCACTGTTATGATCATTAAGAAGAAAACACATGGGACAGCATCTGGCTCCACTTGGTATTCTCTGGTACCTTGTGGACAGCCACCAGGACAGAACCAGGAGCCAGGATGAAACTGTTCCTCCTCAAGAGATATCCTATTTAAATCTAGCTGCTTGTAAATATCAAGGGGAGGGACAGCCTGAACCTGCTTCTCATAAGTCATTGCTGCTGCTCATTTCTAAATAAAATATTTCCCAAGCTCCTTATTCCTACTAGCTGCTGACTCCAGTGGAATCCAGCAGGAAGCAGAAAATATCTCAAAGGCAGAATCTGACTTTGAGATTGTTTTTTAGATCCCAGTGCCCAATTCTGAATTCCTTGATTTCTCTGGACCTTTTGAAGATCTGTGCACTGCAGAGTCCCTGCCAGCTGTCATTCTAAATATTTCTTGACTTGGAAGGGTCCAGTTGAGTTTCATGAGTTTAATATACAGTTCTAGTTTTCCTTTTCTATCTAATCATGGTCTAATTCTAGTGGTCATAAGATTTTACACAGATCAGCAGAGTATTACTCAGAAGTACATATGTATTTCTGTCAGTTCTCCTTGTCCATGGGAATACTGTAGCTATATCCTTTATACTGTAGCTATATCCTCCAGCTCTGGAGAAGTGCTCTTTATTCATTCAAGAAGTCCTTTTAGGAGGTCACTCATGTTTAATTTTGTGACAAAAGGTCTGAAGAACCAGTCTTTATTCTCCTTTGTTTTCCAAATGGAAAGGCTTCAGACTTAACTAAATACTGAATCTCCTAGTAGTTTTCATGGTGCAGGATTGGCTCTGGACTGCTCCACCTGCACCTCTGGGCCAGGTGCTTTGGGCTACCCATCACTTAGGGAAAGCATTTTTCTCCAGTAACATGCTAAGATCATATTTATTTGGGAACTGCTTGGAGATCTGTCATTATGGAGCTTGTGACAGCTTGACAAGGCCTGTTGCCATGGAAAAGATTTGTGATGTTGTATAAATATATTCCTAGGTCAGAAGTTCTGTGTGTTTTTTGGACATGGATGTTAAAGGGAAAAAGAATGACTAAACATTTTAAAAAGCAGAATAATGCAAAATAACAGCAATAACTAACATTTGATAGCATATTTCTGCCCAGTAACGAAACAAACAATTCCTAAAAGCATTTAATTTATTCTGCAGCAATTCTGCTAGCAATGAAAGTTCATTTATTTCCAAGGTTCACCCCCATCCTTAAAATATTCTTATTACCAGTCATTTTGCAGTATTGATGCCTCCTCTATTAATAGAGCAGCAGACAGGGGAGCTGTTATTCCTGCCCTCTCTCTGCTATTCCATTAGGTAAGGCTGACAGCCTCTGACTGCAGCTCTATAACCCATTGTGTGCTCAAGCCACTCACTAACAACCATCCTCACTTGTTGGTTCTGGTGAAAATTGGGGCTGGGCAGAAGAAGAAACAGAAACATGGAGAGAAGCATGAGAGACAGCTCAGTACAGGTTTACCCCAAAGCAGCAGTGGTTCCGGCTGGGACAGAGGTGGGGAGTGTGGGCACGGTGCTGTGCAGAGTCCCCAGGGCTGGCTGTGCTGGGTGGCCCTGCTGGGGACAGATGTCCTGAGCTTTAGTCCCAGCTGCACCCTCGTGACCACAGGAACAACTTTCCAGCCCTTTCTGGTGCCTGTATCATCACTTCTGCTTCTCTAAAGGGGCTTTGTGAGCATGGGCAAGGCCAGGCTGTGCTAGCCAAAGCCCCTGGGGGCTGAGCTGCCTCTCCTGGCAGCAGCTCCAGGCTCTCCTGCGTGCAGAGGCTCTGCAGGATGGTGCTCTGTGCCTCACCCAGGAGCACGCTGCGCTCTACAGAAAGCTCTCAGCAGGTCTCCTCCCCTGCTGCTCACAGACAGCCAGGGCAAGGGGCTGCCCTGGGGTGCACCAGCCAAAGGCAGATGTCCTGTGACTTGCTGGGCTCCCTCAGGCATCTCCCAGGACATGAGTGGTTTGCAAAAACAGAATTATGGTCTTTAAAAAAAAAAAATAAAAATCACGAAGAATCACGAATCCTCCAAATATGCTCCTATCCACAGACGTTGTTGATTAGCCAGTTCTTTTCCCACCACAGGAACTCTCTCTGTTCTATTTCTTCCATAAGGTTTTTGGCTTCTGTTTGGGGTTTTTTGTTTGTTTCCTTAATTATATCCCATCAAACTCTCAAGTACTGTTTTTGAGATCCTTAAACATCAAAATACCATATATTTTCATTTAAAGTTCCCTGACACTTTATCCCAATTTTTAATTTCTAACTTCAAAGAAGAGGGAAATGTCTCAAAGCAGAGAAATGAGAATTGATCTATAGTTTGAATCCAAGCCACAAATATGCCATGACAATATAGACACATGCACGTAGTGCCATCAAGAAAAAGATCCCAACCCTCCCACACTTTTTACACATTACAACATATTAAAAATTATTTCTGGACATAGTGAAATATGTAAAAATTTAAAAAAAAACCCTAGAAAGTTGCAAGTACCTCCAGAATTTTCTACAGTAACAGGCACAGAATTAAACATGCTTTTTCCTCAGAAAAACTTCCACGACAGTTCAGTAACTTAACCTTGATTTTCAGATGCTGTGCTCTCCCAAAAAGAAGGTAAATCAAAAAGGTGGAATTAGCTTGCTGCTGCCTGTCTGGTAGGAAGACCAGCACATATATAATCAGAATTAAAATACCATTGGGCAAACCAGGTCCACATCAGATGCCTGTATGCAAAGTGCTAAAGGATCATAATTTCACTGCACATTTCACAGCTGGGCTGGTCACCAGCTCAGGAACATCCTTAGGGGCTGTTTTAGAATAAAAGGAATTGAGCCTTGGCTGGATAGCACCAATGACTGTGGAATGCCATCATTAATTAATTAATGTGCACATATGCACGCACAGAACCAGAGAGGATGTGGCTCATGGTCTCGTGGAATATGCAGCCAGAAAAAGGTTCCAGCTCTCTTTGGAGAGGTGCTGTTATGCACAACCCTGCTCAACAAGCACACTGGAAACCTCCCCTGGTAATTCATCTTTCAGCTTGGGATCCATGAAAGCTTTTAAGCACGAGATTCTAAATAAGGAACCAAAAAAAATGTTGCTGTTTCTTACCATAACTGTAAACTGAAAATAAGCACTTATACAACCTAGCCCAAATATTTAGTTAAAGAACAGGTTTATAACTAAGGATACCTTAAAACGTGTTTGAATTATTATATACACTACTTAAACTGTTAAACTGTCAGCTTAGACTTTTGTATATCTACCTCATTAGCCTACCTCCAGCACCTGTGGTAGGTGCATCTGCATTTTTAAATTTTGTATTTTTCCATGCTTTATGCGTCCTGTAAAACGCCTTGAGAACTTTATGAAGGATGCTGCGTTAAAATGTGTGATTATAAATATGATTTAAATGTCTGAAACATTACAGTGATTATTGTTCAATAAGGCAGCATTCATAAAAGGGTTATCTGCATGCTGTGCTCGGGTTCCCAGGGAACAGTGCAATGAATTGTTGAGCACAGTTTGTGTGCTGTTTGTCTCTGCTCCTTCCCATACTCCAGAGATGCCGACACGAGGGCTCCGTCAGGGCCCTCATCAACTGCTGAACAATAAACAGCCCTCGGGATTTTGAGATAGCATGTGCTTAGCATGTCATCCATCTCAAGGAACTTGATTTAATGCCACAAAGGAGCATCCTTGGCAATGCCCAACGCTGTTTTAAACTGCTGCTGAGTCAATTACTGCGTGTGGGAAATGGCACAGTGCTCCTGCTCCCTGCTCCTGGCTGCTCAGGGGAGATTTGGGGACCCCTGCTCCCCTGGAAACTGCTGAGCAAACCCAGCTCCAGGCACTGATGGGTCAGGCCTGAAACCTGCACTAAACTGCATATCTCAAATGCCACTTGGCTGCATTGCCTTAGCTGTGTCTACCCAAAAATGCCTCATTTCGGATCACTGCTGTGTCATGGAAGAGAAATAGCAGCAGCTCCCTGATAGCATCAGTGCCTGCACAGAGATTGCTGTGTTTGAGTGTGCTGCACACAGCCACCAACCCTCCCTTGCAACGTCCCAGAGAGCTGGAGAAGTGTCCCTAGCCCTTTTCAGGGGTGAGAAGCAGCAATTAGGCAGTGGGGTGAGGGGGGCCAAAGATGAATGTGGTGTCTTGGGTATAATGATGGTACAAAAGTGACCTGAAGAGTTAAACAACAACAAGGCCATTTTTATTTCTTTAATGTTTTACTCTGCTCTTCTGCTGAGGCAATTGCTGGGGACACTGAAGGCAAAAGATGGGCACTTCATATGTCCAAGCTGCAACCTTGCCCTGCTGCTTTGGACACAATAAATAAGGATTGATGTAGCCATGATATTTTATGAAAAATCCTATTGTCAGGATTTTTCCCCTGAGAAGCTGAGGAGCCTCAGCTGAGAAATGTCAACAATAATTATCTGCTGCTGTGGAATGCAACAGGTGCTTTCTCAATTGGTCAATGTGGATTGTTTCTACTTGATGACCAATCTTGGTCCAGCTGTGTGGACTCTCTGAGCAGTCACAGGACTTTGTTATAGATTCCTTTTCTATTCTTGTTAGCCTTCTGATGGATCTTTTCTCTCTATCCTTTTTAGTATAGTTTTAGTATATAGTATTTTAATATAATATATATCATAATATAATAAACCAGCCTTCTGAAACATGGAGTCAAGATCCCTGTCTCTCCCACGTCCTCATCCCTCGAGAACCCCCCGAGGGTTCCACAGCAACAGATTCCTAGGCAGTATTTTCTATATCCCAGGAGACCACACAGGAGGAATATTGAGATGCAGTTATTACAACAATAATGTTCTGACATATTTCAGGAGCTATGACAGTCTCAGAAATGTCACTCTCATTGTGAGAAAATAAGACTGCAGGGGGGGAATCCTGGGATCAAGATAGAAGATGGCAAATTTTGTGCAGGATTCATTACTGAGAGCTACAAAATGTAGTTTCCCAAGGACTGATATACTTTCATGTCTGTAGGTTACAGATATCATGTCTCTGCCAGGGGACAGTGCAAGCCTGCCCTCAAATTCAGCTCTCCCTGCAGTTCTTGGAGCTCTGCTCAGCCCTCTTGCACTTGTGTCCTCCAGGGCCTGGGGAGTGGTGGGTCAGCTCTCTCCTCACAAACAGCCCTGTGTGCCACACAAACCTCTCCTCACTGTGTCCCACTGCTGTCACCCTGTCCCCACGCCAGCCTGGCCAGGTTCTGGTCTCTCATCCCAGCACTGCTGGCAGTGGCAGCCAGCTGTAGCTGTGGAGAACAACAACTGGCAGGCACCCTGCTTGGGGCTGGCACTGGCCCTCACTGAGGAGATCCAAATTCCTGGGAACCAAATGTTCCTGTGACGCTGGCTCTCTGCTGCCAATAAAGCTTATGATACAAAGCTACATGCCTTGTAACTTTCCTTGGAAATCAGAAGGGGAAATTGATAGGTTGCCTTTATTTATACTCTGCAGCAAGAGAAGGGGAAAAATATATACAGCAGTGGCCATAAAAAGAGGCAAAGTTTACCCATCTTCACTACAAAGTGGTTTCAAAGGCATATAAGTGGCTTTTACTTCATATCAGGACTGTAGGAGCTCTTTTGGCCTCTTTTATCACTGTTAGAATAACAGCAGGCAGAGTTCACTGCAGAAGAGTCTTTGTACAGGCTCCTTCAGGGAAGGACTTCATTTGGAACTTGGTCCCTTTGCACCAAAACTGTGGCCAGTCAGCACCCAGAAAATGGGAACTAAATCCTGTGTGAGAAGGATGATTCCTGTTTTCATTGACCTGTGTGGAAAGAATAAGTTTATGACTGAAGAATACCTTAATTTTTCTTTGCCTGCTTCTTCCTCGCCAGTCTACTGCTATCAGCTGACAGCTGGCAGTAACAGCAGTAGCATTTACATCTTCTATGGAATTCTTCCAGCCTTAGAAAAGTTGTTTTAGATTTGGCTATCATGTTAGGATTGACTTTTGCTTAAAAAAAAAAAAAAACAAACATGAGGACCATTTAATTTTGAATACTGTTTAAAAAAAATCAAGGAGAACAGTTGTGGAAATATAAAATCCCTGTAGGACAGAAGGAATTAAGATTAAAATTCTCTTGGAACATTTGTGGCAAAAGCCAAACAAGCTACTACCAAAAGCTGGTGGGTGAAAAAGCACATTTTCCTGTGAGGTGGCTCCTCCTGCTATGGGCCAGAGTCTGTTTTTACCCACGTAACTGGGGGCAGTCTTATGGGGTTTTCTGGAACAAGAAGGAAAGATTGAATTGTGGAAGAGAAGTTTTCAGTCCTCCTGGAGTGTTTGCACAAGGCCTGCTGACAGGGGGAGTTACAGCAGGAGCACACCTGGGGGTCCTCAAACACTTCCAGCCCCTCCCTCCACGACTGCTCTCATGCTGTCACTGATTTCTCTCCAAAAACAACACAGAGAAATAGAATCTAAAAACGTGGCACTGAAGGGGTTAAAGTCCCACAATTCTGTCATTCTTGATGGGTCTTTTTCTTTTCTTCTAGTTCATCTTTTCCTCAAAAGAGTATGCACATTATTTTTACCTTAGGTGTATCTGCTCCACTTGTTTTACTTTTCAGACAGTTACCTGGCTGTAAGCCAGCACTGCAAAATCAAACCCTGCCATTTATTTTAGGATTTGCTTTTATTATTCTTTCCTGAATTTCATATTTTTTCATTTCTTATTACTTTATGCCATTACTTATTTTATTTTTATTTTTTTTCCTTTTCTCTGTTAGCTCTGTTTGGTTTCTGCCACTCACCGTTTGGTAGCTCAGCTCTCAGAGCAGAATGGAAAAGCTCCACGGTAGCCCAAGTTATAGAGACATTACTGTCACTTCCCTACCACTGAAAAATGCAAGCAGCAAGCAGAAAACCAGCAGAGCTGAGTTAGGTCAGCAATGCAGACTCCAGTTCTTTGAGCTATGCCGAGTCACAAGGAATTTGGGTTTGCAAAGGATACAAGAGGCATTGGGCTTTTTGTAAAAAAAAAATACTCTGTTTATTGAAGCTGAAAGCAATACAATAACAATGAGAATAAGCATGGACATGATGAAAAGCAAACAAAAGCAGCCCAAGCCTCAGCCTGAGTGTAATATACACATCAATTCATTTTATTCCTAAAAAGAGCAAGAAAGTATTCATAACAGCTGGTCTCAACCCAAAAGTTTGTTTGGACCACTGAATCATGCCCTCATACTCTTTAGGACTATACACAGCTGTTACTGAAATGATCCTGGAAAAATCCCCATCTAATGCTAAGAATTATTTATTTTTCCTTGCTGCTAAACATATTTTGCTGTTAAAGATGTGCAGGGAAATGAAAAACTGGTGGAGAAACAAAGGCCAATCTTCTAAAAATGGACACTTCCAATTAGTTTGTTACACTTGTAAGAAGCACCCTGATTTTTCACAAGAGCTGGGCCTCTGTCAGCGTCCGGTGTGCTCTGGGGGAAGCAGGGAGCTGTGAAAAGCCGCGGGGCTCTCGTGCTCCCTGGACAGCTGCATTCCCACATCCCTGCTGCTGCCTGCTGTCTGTGCTGCTCTGTGATGGGAAATCCAACTTAAAGACTCCACTCGGAAGATTTTTGTCCCTGCTTTTCCTGTGGTCCATCCTGCTTCCTAACAGGACCTGTCCCTGCCAGATGGGACAGAGACCAGCCTGGGGAGACTGCAGGGTGCTGCGTGCAGTGCCCATGGGGAAATAGGGACACCCTTCCTAGGAATGCTTTGATTGGCTGATATCCTCAAGTTTTCCCTTAGTTCTCCTAGATTTCCCATTATTCTTCCTGTCTTTCCAAGATGCTTTCTTCTCTCAGGTTGTTGGAGTTCTCTTTGAAGTGTATAGCAGATCCAGTGCCTGCCTTTCAGACCCTCTTCCCAACCACACAATTTCCCACTTACATGAAGGCAATCAAACCTATGACTGGTATGAATTTGTTGCTTGGGCCTTTCAATATTTAATTCCTCTCTCTGGGACAATTTTCATGAATGCTAAGAAAGTCACTAGCCTCAGCCACGTGCCCTGCAGCTTTCCCTGTGTCTGGAGAGAAATGAAAAGGCTGTGGGTGGCTGGAACAAAAGGGTGGGAGGTAAAGAGGTCTCCAGCCCACCCTGGCAAAGAGGCACCTGTGAGATTTAACAGCCAGAATCTGTCTGTATGTGTGCCATTCCACTCCCTGTCTCTCTCCAGGTACTGACTCACAACTCCTAACCAGGGAAATCTGCCTCTGGACAGTTTTGTAAGCAGAAAAGGACAATGCTTTCTGTCCTGCACTTCCTGACCTTATGTGCCAGTGTAATATGTACAAGTATGTCAATGCCATTTAATCTTCATAATCCAAGCAGATTATGCTCATAACTTCACCTCTATCTGCTCACAGCATTATCTCCTTTCAAAAATGCCACGTGGTTTTTCTATTCAAGATTGACCCTTTACAAGACTCATTTTAGTGACCAGATCTCACATCCCACCTGCACTGGGGCACTGTATGGATTTCCACATTTCTTGGGTGCTTTTCTCAAAGTGCAGCCTGGCAGTGATATTTGCCATTCTCAACCTGCATTTCTGAAATCTGGGGTAGCTGAAAGCAACAGTGGGGAAATGGTAATTAGCATCCTCATTATTGTTTTCACAAAGTAGAAAGTTTATGCCTCCTCTTTTAAATAGTTGTTTCAGTGGCCTGTCTTAATTAAGGAGACACATAACTCCAGAGGAGGGGCAGGAAAGCAGCAAGAGCAAGAAGGACAAGGGATCCCCCTTCAGTGTCATCATTTTTTTTGCAAATTATTGCCAGCCATGCTTGCACAACAAAATTAACAGTCCTGTCTAAAAAGCTTTCTGTGGTAATATAGAAAACTTTTGTCACTGAGTTCAACTGCAGCAGCCCCAAGTTCTGAAAGCCCTCAAATCCTGTTCCCTTTGACTATTCTTGTACTTAATCCTTGCTTTGAGCTGAACGAGGCAATGAACCTACAGAAAACAATGTTAATAACAATAATACACATAATAAAAAATAATCATGTAATTGCAGATTGCATATAATGAATATGGTATATTCATTATGAGGGCTAAACTGAAGTTAGACAGAGAGGCTTAATTCTGGCATTTCCCAGCTTATTGATGTTTGACTTTGCATCCTTTCTGATGGCCTTTGAATGAAGCTTGCAGTGGTAGCTAATGTAACTAATGAATCATTTTGATGCAATTATTACAACTTTCCATCGGTATCTCATGGAGAATTTCACAGCTGTGCCCTTCATAAACAATGAGGGTAGAAATTTGCCTGTCTGCATGTTTAAGCTGCTGAGTTTTCATCAGATTTTTTAGGGTTCTGATAGCTTTGGGCAGCTCTGTCACTGCAATTCTTCCTCTGTGGTTCAGTAACAAGCTGCATCACTCAGAACAAGAGCTGGGTAACTAATCTGGGTGGACCAAAGCTGGAATAAGCCCTTCATGAACTTGACTCTTTTTTTTTTTTTTTTTCAGATCCTTAGTCTGCCTACACACACTTTTATCTCTTTTTATTGTCACTGCAGTTTGATGGTTTCTTGCACCACACCCAGGGCTGCAATGCTGAGCTCTGGATCAGTTTAAAACCTGTGCTGTTCTTATGAATAATGATCATTTTAACAAAAAGCTCATGTCCCATTTCCAAAGCACAAGTACCAGGGATTCCAGTGTAGGCATGTTCAGAAGTTCTTGGGGTTTGGGTCTTTGTGTGACTGTGGACACAAAGGTGATCCTGGTGACCCCAGGGTTTCTAAAGGGAAGTCACTCTATGTGTAATATTTAGAAATCACATCAAGGGACCCTAACTGGAGACCATAGCACTGCCACTCAGTTCTTGACCCTGTAGTGAAAGAGTGCAATGTGCACTGTTAATACTCTGCTGTGTGGGATAGTGAGGTGCATGCGTAGGATGCCTGAAGTAAAATATCTCACTTAGGTAGCTGTTAAATTAAATTTTACTCTCATAAATCTATTGTCCCCTACTCACACAATTATTAAAAAAAAAAAGAAGTCAAAACATCAGGAGAGAGTGTTAAATGTTCATGTCATATTAAGTTACAGCTGTGCTATTTGTAGTTTACAGTAGATAATGTTACAGCAGACAATAATCTCACCACCTGCTGGAGAAAGCAATTAGAGGAGAGCAGCATTCAATAGCTGTTTTTCTTTGCCACACCATTTTCATTGATGATACATTAGGCTGTGAGAGAGTTTACTTTGAATGAAGTACAAAATAAACACCCAAATTTCAAATTCCGATGGTTTCAGGCACAGCAAAATTTGAAGAAATTCCAATTAGATAGACTTTGCAGCATTTCAAAGGATTATCTAGCAGAAATTTCAGTCTTGAAGTAGGTTGAATATGACTTTAAAATCCCAGTTTCAGTATTTGACTAGTTATTCTAGTATTATCCTACCTTTAGAATAATTTTGCCTGTAGACCACCCCCAGTGAGAAAATTGGTTTTCACAGCATTTCCATTATTACTTGTGAGACAAGTTTCCAGAGGTTTAAAAATTAATTCATAGCAATGTTACTGCAGGTTAGAAATGAATTTAGAATGCTCCTTTCCTGCACTCCTTCCTCAGACATTTTTTACCTTGCAATTGGTGGTATTGCCAATGAATTGGAGAAGTTTTCCTTGGTGCAAGATATGAAAAAAGGAGAGGAGAGGCAGAGGGAAGGGAGAAAAAACCAAGCCCTTGTTGACAGCAGTGGCTGTGCTAGCTGTTGGAGGGATATACCCAGGAATACACAACACCAAGGCTCAAGCTCAACCCTCAAAAGTGTTGCTAGCAGGAGCTGTGGGAGCATCCTGCAAGTACAGATGAATTTTCAATTTAAAAAAGAACTTAAACAAACCCAACATAGCTTTTTCCTGAACTAGAAACATCACTGTCTCTTAATTACACTCTGTATGCAAATGTCTTTAGGAAATCTCTGCTAAATAAGCCCATGGACAAGGCTGGAGACTGTGCTTGCCATGCTGCTATTGCCATGTAAATTCTAATAATCCTTTTGGAAGGAATCTAGATCCATTTACTTTTATTTATCTCTTCTGTGACTGGTAGTTTACTAGTTGTACTTTTGTTCTTAATGGCTATCCAGCAATCATACATGTATTTATAATTCATTTTGCATGAATTTATTCTTCAGGAATATTTTTAAGAAAAATGTAGGGGAAAAGTAATGAAGAAAGAGTCTTTTTACCCTTGGCTAAGAATACCAGATGTACAGGAAGGAGTACACACGGTGCAGTATTCACATTCTCTAAACAGAGAGAGACATAATTCTCTCTCCCAGGTTTTTTCCTTGAAAAGCACAGAGAGAAGAAGAAAAAACAATTCTTATCTCTACTTACTGCTCTTGGTTTTTTTACATATGTAGAATGTGTTAAAAAGATTATTTACCTGAAAGAATTTAATAATTAGATTCTAGTGATGGTTGTTTATATTAATTAACGAATCACTCAAAGCTGTGTCCTGGCTATCTCAAACAGTCACGAGTTTTTCTTTAATATATTTTAATATCTCTTTAATATAGTGTCTCTTTAATATAGTATAGTATAATTTAATATAATACAGTTTTAATAAAACAATTATTCAGCCTTCTGAATCCATAAAGTCAAATACCAATCATTTCCTTGCCTGGGGGGTGCCCTGTTTACCATACACAAGGCAGTAGACGTACACTCCTGAAGGCACCACCTCTTCCTCTTTTAAATCTCCATTAAAACAGCTTTGGAGAGCTGTTCCTCCATCTTCCTTAGCACAGCTTTGCTAAGTGCACAGCCCAAGCACATTTCTGCATGCTTGGTGGGACATGGGCTGGGGGACCTCCACCCTCTGCACTTCAGGACAGCTCTGGATGGCTCAGCTGCCTTTGGCATCAGCTGTGTGGCCAAGGCTGCAGAGCTCAGCTCAAGGGGTCAATGGATTCCCTTCCAACTCCTCCTGGGGAGCAGGCACACAGTGCCTTTGGAAAAGGGAATCTGCATACGGGGAAGCTGATTGCAAACGCTCTACCCCAGCTGGCACCAAAATGTTGGTATTAACATCCACTGATGCTGCTTGTTGCACTTTTGGGGACTGACAGACAGCACATGAATCTTCTCTGAAATGTAGAAATAAATCTGTTTGTCCTGTTTGTCCAAGCTTCAAGAGGGTTTGTTACTAACCCTACTCTCCTCACATCTCATATCAAGGCTCTCAGCTTTTCCTCTGCTTCTACAAGTACCAGAAGCATGGAAAAGGCACCCAGACTCTGTGCACAGCTTTTGCATCCCTGTCTCAGCCTTGCACCATGCCTTGCTAATTGAAGTGGAACTCGTTTCCATCCAGGGCCCAATCTGCACACACAGGACAAGATGAAGCTGTCTGTGGCAGTGATGCTGTGCAGAAATTTGGAATTGATTATGTCTTATTTGTCCTCACCAGCTGAAACCTGTACAGGTCTCATGGGAAATGGAGAACATTTGTTGCACAGCTTATTTCTGCTATCCCTTCTCCAACATTTCTTAGCAAAGAAAATTGCATAGGGCTTGGCTAGTGATGCCCCCTACCCAGATATTTCCTCCTGTTGAATGCTGTGCCCAGCTTTACATCCTCAGTGTTAATTCTTGTGCTGGATCCTCCCCTGTTTCTCTCAGACCTTTTGTGGTACTTCCTGGGCTGTAATGAAAAGTGCATCCATTCTGCAGCTTTCCACACTGCCAGGGCAGGCTAATTACAGGACACACTCTGCAAGTGTCTTATTAACCATTCATTTCACAGAAATGCAGACAGATGGCCTGAGAATCCTTTCAGCAGGGTCCGAATTTTATTTTTGTTTCTCTGTACCTAAAGTTGCCGTGCTTGTTTTTTTTATAGTAGCTTTTCATATAGCCAGCTCTCAGGAGCAGGATCTACATGGGCAGGCCAGTGCCTCCCCCATCCCCAGTTCTCTGCTTTGGGCACCAGTCAAATTGCAAGGTGAGTTCCTGTCAGTTCAGAGGATATGTGTCTCTCCTGAGATCTTACCTGTCTGACCACTGATGCCTGAAATATTCAAAGTTTGTTCTTGGAAATGTGCTTATAACATTTCTATGAAGACAAGTCATAATTGATGCAGTCTCTTGTGGAAATCAGTGCATGCTTGCTCCAGTATGTGCCATCAGTAGCTATCAATAGGCTGCACTGCTCTGCAAGGCAGCTGACAAACACAAACCTGTCCAATTAGCACTGCCTGCTATGTCCAACTCTCCTCAGGAACAGCAAGTACCATTCACTGTCTGCTCAGGCTCAGTCATGTTAGGTGCCTCAAAGTGTGCTTGAGTTTAATTGAAATGAGCAAGTTTTATTCAGTTTCTCCACTGTGGTACTTAGAGGCTGCCCCCAATTTGATAGTATATCCCTTCACACCTTTGAATCTGGACAACTTTATTTTTTGTCTCCTCAAGGATTTAATATACTGGGGATTTTTTTTTTTTCCCCCAGGTAGTTTTAGGGAATCAGTCTACACCAAGACTTCTCCACATTTAGGGTAGAGATGGATAAACAAATAGCAAATACCCAGAAGTCTCATTTGTACACAAGCAAAGGAACAATTCCATGTGCACAATCAGCATTTCAAGGTGGTGTTGAAGTATTCAAAGGTTGTTTCAGTGTGTGAGCAAGGAAATATCCAACCCAGGCTCTGCAAGCACTGCAATCCTGTGTCCTTCAGCTGACACTCCTGACTCTTCCTGTTGCTCCATGCTGCCCTTCAAAGCACTGCCCAGAGGTTTCCTGCTGCTGCCTCGGGAGCAGGAGCAGTGCTGTCTCCACCGCTGCAAGGCAGCTCACCACACACCTGGCAGACAAGGTACCAGCCCCTTCCTTCCTTCTCTGAGCCTGATTCCAGCCTGGGAATAAACAGGGCTGGATCAACCTCTTCAGTTTGAAATTTGCCATCTCCAAGTCAAATAAGCTCCACATTGCCTCTTAAAGACTGAGAAATAAATAGCAGGGGAATGTGCTCTGCTGGATGGATTCCTTTCAGCAGGTAGCTGCGTAAACTAAATCTTGGCAGCAGAACTTCAAGTGAATGAAGTATTATGGTTGATGGGCTTAAGCCTTTCTTCTGCTAATGCTGTGCAGGAAAGATTGTGACTGAAATAGGTATAATTAGTAAACCGTGATTGAATTCTCAGCATCAAGAAGACAACAACTCTTTCACAGTTTCTACTTTGATGTCATCTCTCATCTGTAAAGCTGTTCTACTCAGAACCACTTGAAGGTATTTTTCTTTTGAATTGGCTGCTTTAGACTGTCTTTAGTGCTAGATTATCTGTGTCAGGTTTAACACAAGCTGTCTGGATGCAAGATGATTTTTCTTTCCATGGTAAAACATGGCATTCTTCTAAACTCTGCTTCCAGTTTATGATGAAGGTGCTTCTCGCTTGAATCTTATGTTGCTGATTTCCAAACACCCAGAATCTGGATCAACAATCTTACAATCTTCTGCATTGCTATTTTTGTTTTATTTACACTTCACAGTAACAACTTGGGTGATAATGACTTGCTACAGTCACTGTCTCTCTGCTGACAAGAGCAAAGATCTGTCATCATCTCCTATCTAGTAGCATTTTGCACTTTTGTATCTGCATGTAGTGTATTACCAGCACTTCACAAGTCCTTACTCTCAAGCACTTGTTTTTGGTTGGGTTTTTTTTCCTGGAAAAGATATATTCACGTTATATGTTGCTTCCTCCACTTGGAGCTTTTCTTGGTGTCGTCCTAGCAGGGTCTCCTGAAACAGAGAGCTGGTTTTTTTGCTCTTTTGATGTAATAATACACAAAAGACTTTTCTTGTAGCTATGCTGCAGAATTGTTGACAACATATGTGATATTTCACCAGCATGCAAGTTTCTGCCATAACCACACCTTGAATGTTGAGGAAATGGGTTCCATGATTTTATGTCTTAAAATTGGCTTGTTGGTGTAAGTTTTTGAAGTGCACTCTGTGCTCGTGTGTGCTTGGAAAGGTGCTGGCTGGTACCACCTGATTTTCCAGCTCTCTCTGCCTCTGCTTCAGAACTGCAATGAAAACTGCAGAAATTTGTGCATTATGAACAAAAAATTCAGCAGCATTATGGAAGCAGGAGCACAGGTAGCAGGAATACAGAGTAATCGATATTGTGGTACCCAAATTTCATTTCAGCGTTCATTCTGGGAAAGCTACTCATGCAGAAAAGATACCACACATCAAAAAAAAAGGTATGGCAAACCATACAAATACACATCCCTCAATCAGACTTCAACCCCTCCCTAATGTAACCCAGCCTGGCTTGGGGATGAAATTCTTATATTCCAAGTGGATATATGGATTGGAAGCACATAGTTAACAGGATTCACTTCCTGTCTGTATCTGAGAAAAATCATCTACTAATTTTCTGCTGATCATCTTTTAAAGGAGGCTTTGACATCTAATTAGTTATTTTCTTTTTAAACATCATCTTTTGTCTTTGGAGTACTACAATGTCCCTGTGAAATACAAGAAATCTTGTGGATTTAGGAGCTTTGTGAATGAGGGGAATAATTAAATGAGGTCACCATGTTGATGCTTTGTAGCATGACATGGAACTAACACCCACTTCTTGTTTTTTTAGAGAACTTTTAAAAAAAATCCTTAATCTAATTAGTTTCTTTTATCTGGCAAGCAAAGATACCTCCTCTCCCTTTCTTGTGCATGCAACACCTTGAAGATGAGAAGTGTTCCATGAGGGACTGTGTTGGGCTAATTGAGACAAGGCAAGGATCTGTCTCTGCTGCATGGGGTTTGCCCTTCAGCCTCTGGCAGTGGCAGAAAAGCAGCCCAGGTGAACATCCCCTGAATTGTTTGTTTCCCTGCAAAAGAAAAATTTACCTGAGCACTGGAATCAGCTGGCAGTGAGTGTGTATAGACTAATTCTTTGTCTGTATAATTTGGTAAAATCCAAGCAGCAAAGCATTGAAAGGAGGAGGGAAGAGCTGTCTGTGTGAGGCCACAGAAATGCCCGAAGGCAAATTTGCTTGGAGTTTAGACATAATTCTGGAAAACGAGCATTAGGCATTGCACACCCACATGAAATGAAGCCCCAGTTTTAATTTTCCTTCTCCACACTTCAGGGGGGATTGTCCCCAGGTGGGAGAAGAAAGCACATTTCCCTACCAAACCCTGCTCTGCCCTCACCTGCTCTGGTTTACTGTTTTCTGTCCTTTTCCTCTGCTGCTCCTCTTCATTGGGAGAGAGGCAGAGCTTGGGGAAGGACAGAGTGCTGGTTTCCCTCGCTGAGCAGGGACCCAGGGATGCTCTCCCAGTGCCCTGGCAGCAGCAGGATCCATCACTCCAGGGAGCAGGAGGAGAGGCAGCGTGGGGTGAACCCTGCTGCCTCAGGGGCTCTCCTGTGAGGGTGTGCATCGGGCAAACCCAAGGGAAGTGATGGTAAAAGTTCTTTCCCAGGGATGAATTGTGCCACTGGCATTCCCAGTCCATTAAAAGGATTCTCTGCTGTTGTGATAAGGACTTAGCAAATCTAGATTTTAGCCAGGACTAGAATCTGGATGCATCAGAAGGTGATTTTTATTTTTTTTTTCACTGGCTTGGGAGAATCTAAAATTCCACTGCAAGCATCCAAATTTAACTTGAGTTTCCTCTATTAGTAGTATAACTTTCAGCTTTTTCTCTTTGAAAGGATGAAATTCACCTCTCCATCAAAAAAACCCCACCAAACTCCAAGTGTGTTCCCATTTTTGGTGCCAAGAGAACACAGCTTGTGGTTGAGAGGCCAGAATGAAGCTTGCAGTGCCACCAGAGCAGAGCTGCAGCAGCAGCAGCGCAGCTCGAGATGGGGCTCAGGATCCAAAGATTACCCACAGCACAGCCACCCACAGCACCTCACACCTGCTCCTGGCCTGCGCTCCTGCAGGCCAGCCCCCAAACTGAAGGGAATTCAGGTGCACCCCAGTAAAGGTCACGGGACAGGCACGGGGACAAAGCCACTCCACCAGACCTCCAAAGCCAAGGGAAGGAGCAGCACTGAGTTAAAATAATAGAGAATATTATTGTTTTANAATATTGTTCTTTTATGTAATATATAGTATATATAAATAATATATAATATTATATTATGCATAATTATTTTATATAAAAATAGAAATAATATATGACATTATATATTATATATATAGCGAAAGCAAAGGTTTCCCTCTTCCAAGCACCCCCTCCACCTGCCCCATCCCCTGGGAGCTGGGGCAGAAAGCTCCTGGCAGAGCCACGGGGGAGCTGGTGCTGAGGTGCAGCTGCAGACAGACAGACAGGCAGCCAGTCAGGCAGACAGACAGACAGACAGAGAGACAGACA
>VYZP01061106.1:0-23293 GCA_013400635.1 Hypocryptadius cinnamomeus | reverse complement strand
TTTATAATTTATAGTTATTTTACAATTTCTGTAACATAAGATTTTTATAATTTCATAATTTCTATGATATAGTTCATGTAATTTGTAATTATTATAACATATAATATAAGATTATTTTTATAATTTATAATTATTTTTATAATTTATATAATATAATGTTATTTATATAATTGGCATCAGGCTGTTCTACTATGGGCCACTCTAACAGTGTGTACAAAGCCATTTTTCCCTGAAATCTGACACATAAAAAGCAAGAACTGATTTGATTTTTGGAGCATTTTTCCAGGTGGTTGACAGAGAAGTGTCACTTATCCACAGGGTTAGATCTGTGCACTTCAGGGCACAATTTTTGCACCTCCTGCAGATAAAATCCACATTTACCACACCTGGTTTGCATCTGCAAGGACTGATTTTATAGTCCAATGCTGCAGAATTTATCTCAGGCCATCAAGCAAAGTTTTGATGCAGAATTATTCATTGAGCAGCACCTGAATAACATCTCTGCTCCCGTTCTGGACTGGGGGTTCCTTTAATATTTGAATTTTGGGTTAAATCCAGCCATGAGCAAGGTTAGATCCAAGCAGCTCAGAGGGATTTTGATGTGAGTGGTGGAAATTCTACATGAATATCTCAATTATTCCCTGGGAAATTCACCCAGCTGTTGGTGACTCATTTCAGGAGCAGCACAAATTCCTGCAGGTAAATAAACCAGAATCCAAGCAGCCTCTCAGTGGAAGAGCATTCCCAAAGGGTGATGGCCAGGAACCCCCAGGAGGAGCAGCAGAAGCAGAGCCCTGGATCCAGAGGCACCAGCAAATCCCAGGATTCCAGACTGCCCCCCCTGCAGAGGGGCAGGATCCCAGCTCAGCCCTGAACCCAGCAGAAAAACCCCAAAGTGGCTTAAATAATTTCCCAAATTCAATCCTTTCCACGCCTGCCTATCATTTTCTCCCAATATTCCAGAATTTTTACCCACCAGAGGTTTTAAATCCTGAATATCCCAGTGAGGAGGACAAGAAATACCAGCATGACTCTCCAGCTGGAATTCCACATCAATTCCCAGCCAATGCCATCCCTGGGCAGCATTTTTCCAGGAATAACAGCAGCAGTGGCCAGGCACATCCAGAACCTGAGAATATTTCATCTGATTTTAATGCAATTTTTCAAGAAAGGGTGAAGGATCAAGCACTGCTTCCAGATTTCAAAAATCATATTCATGAGGATAACAGGTATCAGAATAGTTTGTGGTGAGGGTTTAAGTGATAAAATAATATTATCATAACCCTGTGATGCCCAGAAAATAAACAAATGGACAAGAAAATGCTTTGAAGTCCTAAGTATAAAGTTATTTTGCTACAAACCTGCCATTATAATTTCCTACTTGTTGAAGATTCATTATAGCTATTGATTTTTAAATATGGCATTGGAAAAGGACAATTCTGTCCTCCAGGTATGGAAATTTCCACAATTGAAAGTTTCCTTTTAGGAGGCTGGGTGGGAAAGTTTAAAATATAGATAGGAAAGGGCATTGTGCATAAATTAAGAGTTTGTAGCAAAATTGGCTTTGCTGGGTGGGTATCCAGGGTCAGTTCTGTCCCTAAAGGAGAGAGCAGGAAAATCCTCAATTATGTAGAATTTCACCTGTCTTGATAAAAAAAAAAGGCAAGGTTTTATTTCACATAAACAAATAATTCTATCAGTGCTCAGCAGGCCTGATCCAAAGACTTTCAGTTGCTTTAATTACCTTTGCATCAGGCTGAAATTTCCCCATTTGTGTTTTTTTTCCATTTATTTTCCATACACTTGGGTGCAAGCGAAGTCATTTATTGTGAAATCCTCACCTTCCCACCTCCCTGCTCCCTTATTCCATGTTTAGGTTGTTTGCTGAGCTCCCTGCTGTGTGTAAATTCAGATTTTTACTCTTTTCCCCTCTTTTTTTAAGGCCTTTTCCATGTTTTGTTCACAGCTCACCAACAGCTGCTTGTAGAATCTCCCATTCCACAGAAACGAAGGAGCAGCATCGGCCAAGACTTTCTGATTTTGAAGATGATTTTGCTGGCACGTGGCTGTGGGGTCTGTTCCCACCTGCCCTGCCCCAGAGGCAGAGGGGCTCACAGGGAGATTCAGGAAGAGCTGAAGGAAATCCAAGGAAAATGAGACGAAGCAGCTCAGAAGGATCTCTCCTGCAAAGGGAAAAGCAAAACCAGCCCAAAGCCAGCAAGAAGGTGAGGAAGTAGACGTGGGTTGGGTGGTTTAACATTTCTATTCCCCCTCTAACGTTTCTTCTTAATAATCTAAAGTTAAAAAAACCAAACCTATAAATAGGGACTGAGAAATGTAAAAGCACATGCACACACAGCAGAGCATTAAAAATCGTGGAACAAAGGTAGAAATAGACACTGAAATCATTTTAGAGCAAAGGGATCCACTTGGATCAGTCTGGTTTAGACACACAGAGCAGGGTTTGTCCTGTCATTTATCCACAGATAAAATTATTTCGGGTCAAGCTGTTTGTGAGGAGCAGCAGGCAGCCTCAGATCTGAGCCATCCATTATCCTCCTCATGCTCCTTTCTTGTCCAGCTCAAATCTCCTGCTTTCCAAGAGATTCCAACCCCAAATCTGGAGGATTTGTAAAGCTAACAGCATAAACATCATCCCAAACCTCCTGATGGTCCTTATTAAAACTTGGATTTGTGTCTCCTCTGCCTGCCCACTTCTCCTGGTGTCACTTAGCACAGCTGCAGGGGCACAGCAGAAAGCTGCCCATGACAAATTAAATGTTTGAGAAGTTTGCTCCAGGTCTCAGGGCAGACAAACTAAGCTGGAATAATGATTTCATGCAGTTTGGGTATTGCTGCCTGAGTGCCTCTAAGAAGAATTAGGATTATGGTGGTAACTGAAGGGCAGATCTCCTTCCCTCTCTGTTCAAGCCATTGTTTCTTGTCCTGTGCTTACAGCAGTTTTCTCATGCTTCGCATGTGAGGAATGCACAGAGAATCAGACTGGTTGTGCTCCCAGCAAAATCCAGCTTTTCCTAATAAACAAATGCACTCATGCTCATTGCAGCAAGTGAGGAACCCCTGCTTTTGTGGGACACAGCGAAATTAACTCCTCACTGTACCTCAAATTAAAAATTAGTGAGTTATAGCATGTAAGAGCAGGGATAGCTGACACAAAGAAAGTTCAATTTAAAAGTTTAGTGCATAAAATTAATTTCTCTGCAGTTGAGTTTAACTTGAACCTGTGTTTTGAAGAAATGTCCATTTTATTTGCATATAGAAATTGGTGTTCCTGCCTTACTCTGTGGTTGAAATTACCACAGAGATGATCATAATGAGCTTCACTCACAAGATTTTAAACATAATTTCCTTCTAAAAATAATCTGGTGGCCTTGAAAGAGAATAAAAATATTATGGAGGCATTGGGGTCTTTGTGTGATGTCCTGAAGTATTGGATGGCGTGACCCACCACTCCTGCCTTCCCTGTGCACTTGTAAAGCCTTTGCTGTGCAGCAAAACATGGATTTTTCAGCTGTCTGTGGAGAATTTTCCAATGCAGCTTTGAGAACAAGGAAAGGTTATTCTCACTAACATCATTTGCCTGATTTTTGCCACCAAAGTCAGGTAATTTTATCTGCTTCTCTTACAAAAAATTCTTTGGAGTCTCATTCTAATCACAGTCAAATGAGTGGCTTTAGGCTGTTTCACAATAAAGCTCACAAAAGGTCATTTTTGACTGAGAAAATATCACTTTGTGATTGGGATAATTGGCAATTTCCCACCTGGATCCAAAGGAAGTTCTGTGTCATTTGACTTTTGCCATTAACTCAGTCCTGTTGGTCACTTATTTAAAGTGAGACGTGCCAGGGGTGGGACTGAGATTGCAAATGAAATCCTGAGGTTTCCACTACAAGACTTCCTTGAATTATTCTCTCTGTGAAATCATGTCAAGGAGAATCTGTTTGCTGTTTGGTTTTCAGCTGGGGAGCTCCAAATTCTACTTCAACCTCAGTATGAAGCTTGGAGGCCTTGGACCTGACTATGAAACAATCAAAGAGAAAGTGAGTAAACCAAAAGTGGATTTAGGCAGGGGAGAGTGGCAGAGAAATCATAATTTACAATTATCTGGGACTTTATATCCTTGGCTAGCTGGAGATCCTACAGGAAATTCAGATAAAAGCAAAGACAGCTGTCCTGGGGATAATTTTAACCCTCAAATTTTTCATATCCAGAAATAGGAATTAATCAGGGCTAATTGCACATCAGGAAATGACACACTCAAGTGACTGAGTTGTCATTCCCAGTGTAAAGATCCACCAAATGTTCCAAGTGGAAGTAAAAGTTGTGTAAACACGAGAAAATATCTGGCTGCACTCTGGTGAGATGGAGACACATTGTTCAGGACAGAGTAAAGATGAACCTGTCACATTTCTGCTGAGCTCCATCCTCTATTCAGTCCAGGGAAAAGCTCTTAAAAGGGAAAAGCAACTAAAAAAAGCTGTGCCATTTATCAGGGCTTCCTGTTGTGTGCTGAGGAGGGATCAATGGCAAAGCCAGGTTAAACAGCAGCAGAGGTGGAAATGGAATATTGGTGGGAAGAGGCTTTCATTGATGGATCCCCCCAGCCACTGAATTCCAGGCCTTTTCTGCTTTTCTCAGAAAGAAAAGCTGAAGCTGCAGAAGGAATATTCCAGGCAAATTAAGGAATATAACATGAAGAATATTACTGTGGTTCAGAGGTTGCCTGCAAAACCTCAGGTGTCTTTAGTGTCCAGACAGAAGGTAAGAGCTGGGTCCCTTCCCAGGGTGTTCCTGAGGGGTGACAAGTGAGGACAGCAGGCTCCAGGACAACTGTGAATTCAATAATATCACAATTCCTCAGTTCCTTGCATTTATTCCCAAAAATAAACCACTAAGAGACAAAAGTTTATTGTTTGGGTGGCAAGAAGGGGTTTGGATTCTTTTAGGGGACTTCACCAGGAGCATGAGATTATGCAGCTTCCACTGGAGACGTGAGGTGTTCCCAAATCCCTGCAGCACACAGGCACCAAAACCCATCCCAGGTTAAACCAGGGCTCTGCCAGCTCCAGCATTTCTGTAAAACTCTTTCCATTCCCTCTCCAATTCCATGTTGCAGGCATCATTTTGCTTTTTAATTTTGATAGTTAACGTGCGTTATGGAGAACCTGAGCTTGTCCTGTTAACCTGCAAAACTCCCTGCCTGAGGGCAAGAGCTTAATGAGACTGGAAAAAAAATGTTTATAAATGTAATAGATTTGTGTTGCTCTTTCTTTTTTCAACTAAAAACACTTCCCCAGTGTCTAAGGTGGCTTCCAGTGGTGCCAGGAAGCAAATCTTGGGCTGGGCTATGTTGCAGTCACCACTGAAGGATCTGGGATTGAATTCTGTCAGAAACAAGATCAGGAATTCAGAGATACCTTACTCAACCCACCAAAATATTTTTTGGAAATCTTGGCCAGGTTTTCTCTTGCTCAGTTCCCTCAGTTTTCCTGCTTTTAGGCTCTGGAATATGCCAAGAACATTCCAAGACCAAAGACTTTCGTAGCGAGGCAATCAGAGAAGGAGCTGAAGGAGGTTCTGCCCCAGGCTCCAGCTGGAACCAGGTTACCCAAAATCCCATCCCTGGAATCGTTGTGGAGCAGGCACGAGAAGGAGAAGGAAGTTGTGGCTGCTTTTGAAGCCCTTCACATCTTATAGGTATTTGGGAATCTCAGGGATCAGGGCAAAAATGCCTGAATTGTTTTATTTTCAGCTGGGACCATAACATCTTCATTTCCCAGTCCGCTGAAATTTAAACTGGATTAAGTTTAATTATTTTTAAATGTTAGAATTGGTTTTACTTGTACCTATTTTGTTTAATAAATGGACCATTTGCATTTATAGCATTTTAAACATAGTGCTCAGTTCTTGTATTACAAAATATTTTATTAGAAATTTAATCCTGTGTTCTTTTTCTTTGAAATAAATGATCTGACAGTTGCATCTTTCAGACCAATCAGCTCTTGGCTTGTCAAAGCTGGATCATTTTTAAACATATAAACAGGCAGACATATCTACAAAACATTAAAAATAATCTTCTGTTTCATTTGATGATCTTAACACCAGCAATATTTCTCATTCTGAAGTGCAGAAGAGACTTTACCAGAAATAAAAGCAAAAATAATTCATTGCTACTAAAAAAAAAGAACAAAAATATGCTCCAAACACAGCAGTTGGTAATGACACAATGCTAATTATTTAATTGTTACTCTGTTATCTCTTAGTGAAGAGTTTCCACAATAAAAACAAAATTTTGGAGCTTCATTTGGGACAAGAAAATTCCAAGCAAGTCCTGGCTGAGCATGCAGACAATCTGGGATTAGGCAGAGCAGTTGGAGAATATATTGGGTAACTGAGGATAATTGAGAGCTGCATGTTTGAGAGGAAACAGCTTTTAACAGATTAAGGCTGTAAAAATAACAACAAACAGATGGGTTTCTTAGGGTGCTTCCATTTCTTGAACTTAGCAAATTATGAATTAAGTCACCATATGAAATGTGATTAGAGCACACAGTGAGGGAATTTGGGCTAAAACCTCCTGGAAAAACAGGCTGGATAAAGGAATAAAAAACCCAACCACCTTGTGATGATGTGCAATTGCTTTATCCCATTTATTTGGTCTTTTTTTTATGTGGGTTCCCAATTTAATATGGGGAAAAGTGATTCCAATTCTGCCCTTCCTCATGGCCTTGCTTCAAACCCTCCTGAGGGGCAGTAACCTGTTGAATCAGCTCCTTGGATTCACAGCTGGAAGTTCAGGACATTTTGGGGAGTATTGAGACAAGCCAAACCACCTTGTGATGATGTGGAATTGCTTTATCCCATTTATTTTGTCTTTTTTTTTTTTTTTATGGGGAGCTCCCAAGTTAATTTTGGGAGATGTGATCCTGATTCTGCTCTTCCTCATGGAGAAGGGACCTGGCCTTGCTTCAAACCCTCCTGATGGGCAGGAACCTCCCGTCCACTGTTGAATCAGCTCCTTGGATTCACAGCTGGAAGTTCAGGACATTTTAGGGAATATTTAGACAATCACCTTGTGATGATGTGGAATTGCTTCATCCCATTTATTGGGTCTCTTTTTTATGGGGGACTCCCAATTTAATTTTGGGCAAAGCAATCCCAATTCTGCCCTTCCTCATGGAGAAGAGACCTTGCCTTGCTTTAAACCCTCCTGATGAGCAGGAACCTGTTGAATCAGCCCCTTGGATTCACAGCTGGAAGTTGGGGACATTTTTGGGAATATTGAGACAAACCAAACCACCCTGTGATGATGTGGAATTGCTTTATCCCATTTATTTGGTCTCTTTTTTATGGGGGACTCCCAATTTAATTTTGGGCAAAGCAATCCCAATTCTGCCCTTCCTCATGGAGAAGAGACCTTGCCTTGCTTTAAACCCTCCTGATGAGCAGGAACCTGTTGAATCAGCCCCTTGGATTCACAGCTGGAAGTTCAGGACATTTTGGGGAATTTTGAGAAATATTAAGAATATTTTGGGAAGCCCTGGTGGAAGGAGCATTGTCCAATATGGGAACATGGGTCAGGCTGCAGGGGGAATGTTTTCCATGACATTTATGTCACTTACAGCATCCAATTCCAGCTTCTGAACAGAACCTTCCTCTTCCTCAGCCTCTTTCCCCTCTCCTTTGGGCACTGCCAGGCTGGAAAATGCTTCCATGCTCTTCTTTCCTACTTTTCTTTTTAAACCAAACTGTAACACTTTGAAACATTTCTGCTCAGGGCACCTCAACTTGTTGTTCCTGCTTAAAAGTGATAATCCCCCCTTCATCCAAACCTCAAGTGCCTGTTTTAATGAAACCTTCAGATGAATATCAAAGAGCTATTTACTCGTATCTAATATTTTAATTAGATTATATTCTCAATTTAACCCATTAAACCCCCTTTGATGAGCTCCATGTTCAGTGTTTAGCCCCAGATGCTGGAGGTAATGAATATTGGACCTTTGATTTAATGAGAACTTCTGCCTTTCCAGCCTGACTCCCTTTGTATCCCCCTTTTTTTTTTGCTTTTCTGGCCTATAGAATTCATTTAATTGAAGAAGTCTCTTATCACCACACATTAAGGAACCTAAATTAGCATCCCTTTTCTGATGAGAAAATGCAAGCAGACATTTTCTCTTTGATCTGAGGGCTGAGTTGAAGTAGGCAACAGCCCCCTGAAAATGAGCTGATGGCTGCATTATTTGGCTGCCATGCAGATGTGTCCATGTGGTGCAAAATGCTTAATGTCTTAATTGATCGCCTTCCTCCCTGGCTGCCATCCTCCTCCCAGAAATTAGGGGAGAAATCTGTTCATTCGGGGCTTTTTTTTTTAAATAAAACAATGAATTTTTAGGGAATATTTAAATATTAAACCTGTGCGAAATTTGGATATGATGCTGCATCTGGAAGAGCACATTTTTTATATTTTTTATTATTATTTTAATAACCCATTATTATTTTTTTTATAAACACTGATGATGGTCATCTCACAAACCATTAAGAAATTCTGTTTTTCCTGGTGTTTGGGGTGTTTTAAATCCCACAAAGTGACATTTTTACATGGAAAGAAAATCTTTTAACCTACCTCAATACAAATTCAGATTTTTCCTGCACTTCACAGATATGGTGGCACAAAAAGGGGACCAATGAGCGTCCAGCTTCTTAAAGTCAAAGGCCAAATTTAATGTATTTTGGATTAGAAAGGCAAAATATTTAAATCAAATCAGCCCCAGCAGAGCCAGCAGGATGCACAAGAGCAGAGAATCCCAGTCTGGGGCAGCACCTGCAGTGGTTTCAGGAATGGTTTCAGTGGTTTCAGGAATGGTGTCAGTGGTTTCTGGAATGGTTTCAGTGGTTTCTGGAATGGTTTCAGGAATGGTTTCTGGAATGGTTTCAGTGGTTTCAAGAATGGTTTCAGTGGTTTCAGGAATGGTTTCAGTGGTTTCAGGAATGGTGTCAGTGGTTTCAGGAATGGTGTCAGTGGTTTCAGTGGTTTCAGGAATGGTTTCAGTGGTTTCAGGAATGGTTTCAGTGGTTTCAGTGGTCTCAGGAATGGTTTCAGTGGTCTCAGGAATGTTCTCGGGAATGGTTTCAGGAATGGTGTCAGTGGTTTCAGTGGTTTCCTGCAGTGGTTTCAGGAATGGTTTCAGTGGTTTCAGGAATGGTTTCAGTGGTTTCAGTGGTCTCAGGAGTGGTTTCAGTGGTCTCAGGAATGTTCTCGGGAATGGTTTCAGGAATGGTGTCAGTGGTTTCAGTGGTTTCCTGCAGTGGTTTCAGGAGTGGCTGAAATGTGGGAAGCTCAGCTTCGCTCCTGCCACCACAAAGCTGGGTGATAAAACCTTAAAACCAACTTCTTCCTTGAAGAAATGCACCCTCCCAGGGGGAAAAGCCACCTGTGGGTCAGGATCACCCATTTGCACCTTCCTGCCTTCCCAGGGATTAATGCTGGGAGCAGCTGTCCCCACCCCTGCGGGGCACCCAAGCTCTAGAAACAAGATAAACCCAAGAAATCTAGAAACAACATAAACCCAAGAAACAAGAAATCTGGTAACAAGATAATCCAAGAAACAATAAAACTAGAAACAAGATAAATCCAAGAAACAAGAAGTCTTGAAACAAGGTAAGCCCAAGAAACAAGAAATTTAGAAACAAATCCAAGAAACAAGAAATCTAGAAACAAGATAAATACAAGAAATCTAGAAACAAAATTAATACAAGAAACAAAAAATATGGTAACGAGATGAAGCCAAGAAACAAGAAATCTAGAAACAAGCCAAAGAAACAAGAAATTTAGAAACAAGGAAAATCTAATAAACAAGAAATCTAGAAACAAATCCAAGAAAAAAGAAATCTAAAAACAAGATAAATACAAGAAACAAAAAATCTGGTAACAAGATGAATCCAAGAAACAAGGGATCTAGAAACAAGATAAATACAAGAAACAAGAAATCTAGAAACAAATCCAAGTAACAAGAAATCTAGAAACAAGATAAACCCAAGACCAAAATCAGCCCCTTTTGAAGGCAGGACCATCCAAGCAGGAGTTTGCAGTTGGTTGGGGTGATGCTCTTTGTTGTTGAGAGTAGAAGAGAGGAAAAGCTCCTCAGGACATCAGTGATAAAAAATGCTCTGAATCCAGCAGGCAGCAGAGAGAAATGAGGAGAGGAATCATAAAAAGAATTTTACATCATGCCCAGGTCATTGCTGGGCTTGGCCATGGGTTATTTACACCTTCCCCACTTCCTCCATGTGTGTGTAACAGCAAGAAATTCAAATTATTTACTCCATAAATGCCCTTAAAACCTGTATCTGAGCTGCTTTTATGGAGCTCTGGCTATAAAATGAAAAAATTGAGGTTGGAACTGCTTTCCAAACCCATGAAAGTTCAATATGTTTAAGGCAGCACACAGGAAAATGCTCAAAATCAAAACAGAAAGCAAGGGTTCATGGCAGGATTTTATAGATTGGGGTTTGATTTTCTATAATGAAAACAACAACAAAAAAGCGTTAACCACTTGTGTCTTAAATTAATCACCAGAACACGGTTTCATTTCAGAAAAACTCACTGAAGAATTTTGATGAAAATCAATCTTCTTGAAAAAATAGGAAACCCACCGACATTTCCAGTTTCCAGCAATTATTTCCTGCAAGTCACTTCCACTCCAGCATTCCCCAGGTGAACACATTAATTTTTTTATTTTATTTTTTAAAGAGAGAGAGCAGCTCTAAATCTCTCCCTTACTCCTCAAGCTTCTTGGGAAAAGCAGGGAAAAGTCGGCTGCTTGGAATAAGTCAGGATCCAAGAATAAAACCTCATTTCATTTATATCAGGTGAAAAATTCTCTGAATAAAACCTCATTTCATTTATATCAAGTGAAAAAAATCTCTGAATAAAACCTCATTTCATTTATTCCAGGTGAAAAAATCTCTGAATAAAACCTCATTTCATTTATTCCAAGGGAAAAAATCTCTGCTAGAAGCAAAAACCGCCTGCCCAGCCCTTCCTTTTTCCCAGAACCATCTCCATTCTCCAATAACCTGTTCCCAAAACGTTGCCCAGACTCTCTGGAAATGACATTTTTCCATCTCCAGCGGGGCAGGAGCTGGCTGCTGACACAGGGGATTTCTCTGGCAGTGAGTGTTTCCTTCAGCTGTCTCAATTTCAGGGGGTTTTGCACCAAACTTCGTGGGATAAGCAGATTCCCAAATCTTCCTGTTCCCTGCGAGGCTCTGGTGTCCCGCTGGGATGGGGACATCCCTGGGCTGGGAATATTCCCACTCTGCCTGTGTGGGACCGATTTTTAATCTGATTTTTAGCTTTAATTGGCAGCCAAGGTGCGTAAAACCGCCCAGAGGTGAAGACGATTGTGGGGTTTGTTTTATTGATCGGCAAAAATACTTTGGGAAGGGAGTTCCTGGAGTGGCCGGGGAGCAACAGCAGAGATTTGAGGGGGTTTTGAGTCGTGTTTTGACCTTTTTCTCAGAGATCTGGCGGCTCAGAGCAGAGCCAGGCCAGCCCCGAGCCATTCCCGACCCTGGAACAGCAGCGGCAGACGTGGTCAAAAAAACTCCCATAAATATCATGTGGATCCCATAAATATCATGTGGATCCCATAAATATCATATAGATCCCATAAATATCATGAGGATCTGATCTTAATTTTAATAATTCCCAATGAAACGCGTGCGGGGGGAAAGGCTGACAATAATCACAGAGCAAAATACACAGAAAAAAGTGTGAAATTTCCAGGTTTTTAAATTCCCATCGCTTCGCTGCCCACGGGAGCTGGGAGAAGGGGAGAGCCCGGAGCTGGGAGCGGCATTTCCAGCCGGCTCTGCTTCAAACCCTGCCGAGCAAACTGGTTGCTTTAAAATTCCTAATTTTTAGGGAGATTGGTGGCATTTTGTTGGAAATTTTTATCCTGAAAGGATTCATTAAAGACAAGCAGCTTTTCCTGGATAGGTGCCATAGGTATTGGGGGTTTTCCTCTAACAAACAGTGTGTGATCTTTATTTTTCATGTAAAAAACTAGAAAGGCAGACTCAAAAAAAAAAAAAAAAAAAGGAAGCAAATATACACATTTCAATCATCTATATTTTATATATTAAACAGGAAAATTAAATGTTTTCCCCTCACAAAACGTCATGTCCCATCATCCAAAATGCCCTGAAAGTGCTAAGAACGCCAGACAACCAAATGAAATTCCCGAAAAAAACCAAAAAAAAATAAGGAAATAAATGAAATGAGCTAAGGAGACACGGCCAGGCCGCCGTGGTGCTGCTGCAGCAGGGGATTCTGAGCCAGCACAGCCCCGCTCCAGGCTTTGCCCGGGGAAATTCCCAATCCCAGCATCTCCTCCCCGGGGATGCTGAACCTCCGCCGCGCTCCCGGCGCATTTCCCAGCCAGCAGCTCAGCCCAAAACCAAAAGTAAATTATAAAAAAATCTGAATTTACCTGGAAATGAACCCCATTTCCCCGGCAGGAAGGTAAAGGCAAAGCGAGCGCGGCCGGGGCTGCTCCAGCTGAACGCGACACGGAGCGGGAGGGGGACAGGAGCCGAACGCGGGACCCGCTCCGGGGCTTTTTCAGAGGAAAAGGGAATTATCCGGCATCCACTCCTGGAAGCCGGGCAGGAATCAGGCTGCCGACACTTCTCCAAGCTGTAGAAAATCCCTTTTTTCTGGCTGGGAGCGCCGTTTGCTCCGTGCAGCCGAGGCAGGATGGAATTATTGGTGATGCTCCCCCTTCACTTCCCCACAGCGGAATGAAATAAAGCGGAATTTTTGCCTTACCTGTTTCTTCGGAGGGCTTTTCTTACAATTCTTTTTATTTATGCGCGTCTTGGAAGCTCTGCCCGACCTCCCGCGCTGGGGACGGAGACGGCGAGCGTGGGAAGAGCGGCGAGGATTTAGGGATTCGGGGAATAAAGGGTGAAATTTGCCCTGCCTGCCGCTCCCAGGAACCACAACATGCTGCCACGAGTATACATTTATTTTACACCCGAGGAAAGTTCGGGGGACGAGGAAAACTCCGACACTTCGGAGGGAAGGGGGAACCTAAAACAAACTCGGCTCGTTTTGCTCCCCCCGCCCCACATTTCCGAGCAAAGCCCAGCCTTGGGGTGATGCTGGGGGGCACCGGCGGCACCGCGGGGTCCCGGCCCCCTCGGGGGCATCGCCACCTTCGCCCCGGGGAGGGGAGGGGGCTCCCCTGGCATCCACACCCCCTTCCCGAGCCGTGCCCCCCTTCCTTCCCGAGCCGTTCGGGGGCGACCCGCGGGGCCGGGGCAGAGCCAAGGAGAGGCAGGAGAGCCCCGGCTGTCCTAGAGGCGGTGGGGGCACATGTCCCCCTCCTCCAGGATGTCCACCTCGTCCTCGGGGTCCTGCAGCAGGAAGGGGCCGGGGGGGCCCTTGCGGGGCTCGGCTCCGGCCGGTTCGGGCAGCTCGGGCTCGGGGGAGCTCTGCTCCCGGCTCTCCTCCCCGCCCGCCTGCTTCGGGTCGTCCTGAGTCTTCCGCAGCTGCTTTTTGTGCTTCATGCGACGGTTCTGGAACCAGGTTTTCACCTGGGGAGAGGAGGGAAAGCGGGAGAAAGATTGGAAAAAAAAGAAGGGGGAAAAAGTGGTAAAAATCGAAGGGAGAAGGATGCTGGGTGTGATGGATGTGGGGATGCTGGAGGGGATGCGGGGATGCTGGAAGTGATCCGGGGGTGCTGAGTGGGTGGGATGTGGGGATTCAGAGGGGATGTGATGTGGAGGATGCTGGAGGGGATGCGGGGATGCTGCACGGGGTGCTGGGATGCTGGAAGTGATCCGGGAAACGTTGAAAGGATGGGGCGTGGGGATGCTCCTCGGGATTTGGGGGATGCTCCTCGGGATGTGGGGATGCTCCTCGGGATGTGGGGATGCTCCTCGGGATTTGGGGGAGGCTGGACCCATGGAATGAGGGCTGGGGACAGGTGCCAGAGCCAGTCCCTGCTCCCCGTACCTGCGTCTCGGAGAGGCTGAGGGCCGTGGCCAGCTCCACCCGCTCGGGCGTGGAGAGATACCGCTGGATCTCAAACCTCTTCTCCAGGCCCGAGAGCTGCGAGTCGGAGAACACGGTGCGGGCTTTGCGGCGGCGGCAGTGCTTGCCGGGCAGCTCGGCGTGAGCGTGGTGCTGGAAAAGCGCTGGCACCGGCATTCCTGGGGGAACACGGGGCGGGGACCCGCGCTGCGGTCGGCCAGGGAGCCGGGACCGGGCTGAACCCCCAGGAATGTCGGACTTTTCCTGCGGCGGCTCGGGGTGGGCTCTCCCTCTCCCTCTTTGAATTTTTTGTGGATTTTTCGTTTATTTCGTTTTTGAGGTCGGTTGATCGGTTTGGGTTTGGGGGTTTTGTTGAGATGAAAACGGGGGGGTTTTCCAAGAGCCCACCCCGGGAAGGTGAAGGGAGCCCGGGCAGCGCAACCCCGGGAGGGGACTCGGAGCTGGCGCGGACACCTGAACCCTCCCGGCGAGGAAACCACAACGAAATGGGCATGGAAAAAACCGGGGGAGCCCTGGAAAAGACTGGGGAGAGGGAAGAGATCCTTGACGGTCCCGCTGACACACGGCTTGGGAAACTTTGGAGGTTTTCTCCTTGCAGAGCAAGGAACGGGCCCGGGCACGGGCAGAGCCGCAGGGTGCGGGAGAGGAGCGGAAAAGCGGAACCCGCTTGGACAACGAGAGGAAAAAGCGAGGTTATCTGTCCCAAAATAAAAGCGATTTTAAAAAAACTATTAAAATTAAAGGCAAAAAGAGGGAAAGCCTCAAGGTTTTGGGCATCCGCTATCGAAGCGGCTGCCCCGGGGCGAGCGGGTCCTGCCCTGGGGGATGCAGCCAGGGTGGTGGCGGGGGATGTTAAAGATGCCTGGCCGCCCCAGAGCGGCTCTTTCACCCTTGTCCCCACCCGAGACCCCACCTGGACGCCCCGAACCCGGCAGGTGCTGCCGCACTTACCCGAGGTGGTGAGGAAATAGGGATGGTGGTGGTGATGCTCCGGCTTGTGCAGGGCGGGGTGCGGGTGAGGCGCCAGCAGGGTCGGGGTGGGCATCAGGGGGTACCCATAGTCCAAGAGGGGCACGCGGGAGGCCAGGGAGCCGGGGAAGTGCTCGGGGGGCACCTCCCGCAGGGGTTTGGGCTTGTGCAGCAGGATGTCCTCGATGAAGAAGGAGGTGGGCCGGCCCGTGGAGACGGGGAGCACGGGCGAGGTGAAGTTGAGGTTCATGGCAGCTCGGGCCCCCTCGGGCAGCGGGCAAGCGACGGAGCCGCGCCGAGCTGCGGGAGCGGAGAGAGGGGGCGGCCGGCTGCACCCCGGCAGGGAAGAAGTGAAAATGATGATGTAAATAAATATTTTTTAAATCCGAAGTCAAAATAAATAGTGATAATAATTTTTAAAAAATGAATCCCCCAGGCAGGAACAAGCTGGCGGAGCCGGGGGAGGCGAGGCGGGCGCGGCGGAGATGCGCGGGGCGCTGCGCGGCTTTGAGGCGCGCTGGGAAGGGGGATGCGCGCTGAGCCAATGGCGAGCGGGGGGGGGACGGGCCTGCCGGGCCACCCAAACCACCCCGGGGGCGAGGAGGGGGCGAGGAGGGGGCGAGGAGCCGCCCGGGAGCCGCTCCGCAGCCTCCCCCGCGCAGCGCTCCGCACCAGCGCGCTCAGCCCCGCTCCGAGCGCGGCGCTTGGGGCGTTTCCCCAAACACGGTGGGGGGAAAATCTCCTTTTTTTAAATTTTTTTTTTCCCCTTTCAAAAATAAATAAATAAATAAAGAACAAAAATTGGGGGAAAATAAACCAGCGGTTCTTTCCCACGCTCCGCTCCCCACCTGTCCCCGCGCACGCAGCTTCTCAGCTCTCATCCCACCACGGTTTTGTTCCCATCCCTTGCGCCAACGCTTTTTTTTTTTTGGGTCTTTCCTCTGTTTGTCTTTTTTTTGGCCTTTCCTCACCCCTCTAATCTGCACCATTCATTTCCCCGGAGTCAATTTGCTCAAATGAGGGTGATACACCACATCATAGCCGAGATAATTTCGGTTCGCATCTCGGAAAATTGCTCTAATTATTGATGTTAAACTCAGGGAAATTAAAAGAAGGCGCTTCTCCTTCATCTCCTGATTTTAAGCTCTAATTTGTTGAAATCGAGTTGTCATCACAATTCCAATCACTCCCGTTAATAGTAAAAGTGTTCTAATAGAGGCAGAATTCGCACAACCCATGCTATTAGATAATTAAGAAAGATGTTAGAAAGACAAGTGCTAATCCTTGGGCACACGGACAGCGTTTCCATCTGATCCAGCAGGTAGAACAAATTAATTACCCGAATCAATTAGTCCTAAAAGTACAGTTCTCAGGCAAGTGCAAGCCATGCCTTCCATATGGATGAGCTGGTAAATGGCAAATAGATGAGGAAAAAGCTGTGAAAGAATAGAAACGGCGAGCGCCGGGCTTTAATGAGTGCGCGGCTCGCGAGTTCTCCAGCGGTGCCGGCTCTGCCACGGGCCGGGGACAGCGGTGCCTCCTTCAGCAGCTGCCAAAATTCGGGAGGGGGCGGCCGGAGAGCTCCCCGTGCCAGCGGGAAACCCCCCGGGTGCGTTTTGTGCCCCGCTGGAGCCACACCCACACTTTGTTTTGTGCGGGAGTGCCCGCGCACAGGCAGCGCTCACACACCTCAGCCGTGTGTTTATGGATATTAAAAATATACGCGGTCCTGCCTTTATTGTATGCGCTATGTTTGTATTTATATCCCGTGTTATATTCTTGTATGTGTTTTTTGTATTTTAAAAAAATATATATTTATACACAGATCCTTTCCTGCAGAGTACGGATCAGATACCTGATGCAGGAAAGCAGGAGGAGCCCCCAGGACTAGGGAAAAACTCAACTCCTCTCCCTCTTTTTCCCCAGGAAAAATAAATAAAACCCCTCTCCTCTCCTCTCCTCTCCTCTCCTCTTTTTCCCCAGAAAAAATAGATAAATAAAAAAATAGACGAATAAATAAATTACTAGATAAAAAACAAATAGATAAACGCAATAACCCTGTTGCAGTGGCCCCTCCTGAAATGACCATTAGGATTTTTTGGCTGAAGGATTTTAAAATCCAACTTTCTGTGCTGGAGCAATCGAGTCGATGAATTCAGGGTGATGAAACGGGGCTAATGCCCCCCTGTTAATGAGGAGTGCCTAAGCTGCTTGAGGGGCCATTTCATCAGCTGAGATTGCTCTGCCGGGGGGGCCGGGGCTTCACCCGACTCCTGGGGGGGTAAATTTGGGTATTTAAAGCGGAGCTGAAAGATTAAAGCTGTGTCACCGCAGCCAGGCTGGTCACAGCTCCAGGACTCGGAACATCGGCAGGGCTGATTTTTAGAGTTCCTCTCGATTTCGGGCACAGGTGAATGAGGCACAGCAGGAAAGGGGCTGTGTCTTGGTGTTCGTTTGCATCAAAACTCGTCCCCAAATTGTGCAGTGGCACTTCAGGCACACAGCCTCTCCCTGCTCCTGTTTCGGGGCAAGAAGCAGACGGGACAAACCCCATCTGTGGAGAAGGGACGGGACGGCAGCCCCGGGAAGGGAGATCTCCCCTGCAGTGCTCACATCCAGGGATTTTTAAAAAATGCAACATTTCACAGCTCTTTGTGACAGAAAGGGGGTGCCAGGTACGGCTGGTCCTCTTTACCCCAAAAGTCTTTTTTTCCCTATTTTTCCCCATTTGCCGCTGTTCTGCAGGTCCCTGGGGCGATGGGGACCCGGCAGAGCGGATTTCATCCAGGGACTCCCAAACACACCCAGGAGCAGCCCCTGGATCCTGGATTAACCCTTTGCCAGGCTGGACAGACACGAGGACACAAACAGAGGCTTTTCCCTACACACCCCATCCCATTTCTGCCAAACTCTGGGAGAACAGACTCTGGGAGAACACTGCCTGTGGAGGTGTCCCCCAGCAGCAACTGCCCCAACCTGCAGCGCTGGGACACATCCAGGAGCGAAAAGCAGAGGGAGCAGGAGCAGGATTGGGATCAGGGGCAGGAGCAGGATCAGGGGCAGGATCAGGACCAGGNAGCGGGAGCAGGGGCAGGAGCAGGAGCATGATCAGGATCAGCATTGGGATCAGGATCAGGATCAGGATCAGGAGCGGGAGCAGGGGCAGGAGCAGGAGCATGATCAGGATCAGCATTGGGATCAGGATCAGGATCAGGATCAGGAGCGGGAGCAGGGGCAGGAGCAGGAGCATGATCAGGATCAGCATTGGGATCAGGATCAGGATCAGGATCAGGAGCGGGAGCAGGGGCAGGAGCAGGAGCATGATCAGGATCAGGATTGGGATCAGGATTGGGATCAGGGGCAGGATCAGCNCAGGATCAGCATTGGGATCAGGATCAGGATCAGGATCAGGAGCGGGAGCAGGGGCAGGAGCAGGAGCATGATCAGGATCAGCATTGGGATCAGGAGCAGGAGCAGGAGCGGGAGCAGGGGCAGGAGCAGGATCAGGATCAGGATCAGGGGCAGGATCAGGATCAGGATCAGGATCAGGAGCAGGAGCAGGATCAGGGCAAGGCAGGGAGAAGCTGCAGCTTGGTCTTTTTCACTCACTGGGTGTTTCCCTTCCCATTTGGGAGGGAACAGAGGGGAGGACCAGAACTGTCCCTTTTTCCATCCCCCCTAAACACCTTGGGGGACTCTGTGAATCCCAACCTGGCACTCCAAACAACTCAGACTTCCTGATTTTTATTTAACCACAGCCACACTGCTGTGGAGCTTGTCTCTTGCTGCTTCAATAAAATAAAACTGATTTTTACGGGCTCCAAGAGGTTTATAAACTTGCTGGAAGTGATGCACCCCCTGTTTCTGATTTAATAACACACATGCTTTGCTTAGATAAACACCAGCCATCATCACTCTCACACTTAAGATCATTTGAAGACATCACAGGGAGAATTTTACCCAGGAAAACAGAAATGTATTTGACTTAAAACCTCGGGGGTCATTTCAAAGGTCAGCGCGTCTCCATTGATGCTGGCAGCTTTATTTCAGTGTGCTGCATTAGGGATAAACTTGGTGTGGGTTAAAAATACAGACACATACCTTGCCGTGCCTCTTGAAGAGCTAAGGTAGCTCGGGAGCCTGGCCTTTTCAGGCCTTTCAAGACCAATCCACTCCAAAAGGAAGGGTTAAATTAAAACCAGACAGCCTTGATAGGCTCCAAATGGGAGCCTGGCTGCAGCAGAGAGGGCTGAAGAGCCCGGGCTGAGTAGCCACACATGTAACACCGAGAGAGGGCTTTTGAACACAAAGCTTGGCTTAATGGAGAATGTTCCTTGCTTGATGCTTCAGCCTCAGCCACTTCCCATTCCCGAGTGCCTCTGCTGCTGGGGAGAGGCAAAACCACTCCTGGCTTGCCTCAGCCCTTCTCCCCATCTCCATCCTGTCTGCCTTTGCCCAAATCTGCCTTTTCTCCACAAGCTCAGGCTCACCTGTGGGAAATCCAGGAGTGGGGTGGATGTGTTGGTGATGAGGGATTTTATCAATCCAGCTCAGCTGAGATAAAGAGGGAACCCCTGGAGCACCAGGCTGGGACTGCACTGGAAATTTTCTGCCATTGCCACAGAGGAACAGGAGCTGAACTCCTCGTGGGTCCCTCCCAGCCTGGAGTATTGGGAATATTTCTGCTGGAAAGCCTCTGCTGTGCCCTCCAGGAGAGCTCAGAGGATGGGTTTGATGTTGTCTCAGGGCTGAGGGAGGGGAAATGAAGCTTCAAAGAGGAGTTTGCCTCCTGACCAGGGTTGGGAGCAGGGGAAGATCCATCCAAGTTTTCCAAGGCTCACAATTCTTCCCTTGGCTCCTGCTGCCTCCAGCCCTGTCATTGCCCAGCCTGGCGCTGTCCTTCATCTGTGCTGAGAGGAAGAAAGGGCAGAATGGGGAAATCAGCCTGCTGATTTATCCCCAGGCAATAAACACTGAGGTTAAAAGCCAGCTCTGTGTAATTCTGAGAAAATCACTGGACCTCCCCAGAAAAGCACAGTAATTCCAGGGCTAAAGTGCCAGGGGAAAAGCACAGGGGCATGGAAGTGCTGCTGGTGGGAGGAGGTTTTGAGGCAGAAAGACATTTTTGAGGCTTCTATCCCACCAAGAACTGCAGGAATCTTTGGGATAAAAAGGCATAAAAATTGAAAGTGTAAAAAGACTATAGCTTCCTTACACAGCTCCCAAACTCAGCTATCCATGGGTGGGCCCAGCAGTTTCACTCCCAAATCCAGAATTTTATCTCTGTACTGAGAAATTGCCTCATTATCTGATAACCCTGAGCATTTCCTCAAGGCAGAGAATAAAAGCAGTAATTGACAGGTCTGATCCAAACACTTTCCTTAGAAGTGACACTTATTAATTGAGACCTTCTTCATTACCTAACAGTTGTTTTCAGCTTCAGCAGGGTGATCTGGACATTTCCAAAAACCAGCAAGATAGATTAATTTCATGTCTTTCTTTCTTTCTTTCTTTCTTTCTTTCTTTCTTTCTTTCTTTCTTTCTTTCTTTCTTTCTTTCTTTCTTTCTTTCTTTCTTTCTTTCTTTCTTTCTTTCTTTCTTTCNTCCTTCCTTCCTTCCTTCCTTCCTTCCTTCCTTCCTTCCTTCCTTCCTTCCCTCTTTCTCTTTATCTCTCTTTCTTTTCTCTCTTTTTCTTTCTCTCTTCCCCTCTCTCTCTTTCCTCCTCTCTTTCTTTTCCTGTCTCTTCAGAAAGAATCAGAAATCAGGAGGGAGGTTCAGAACTTTCCCTGGGACCTGCTTTCAATTATTCTCCTCCTCATTTGGTTCCCTCTCAATTCCTCCTTCCCCAGCCCTTGGGCAGCGCTGGCTCCCTCGGGGCAGAGGTGATTATTTCACCCAGGACCATCTGTGCTTTGGGATCTGGGCTAATCCTCTGCTCTGCAAAAAATCCATTCCTGCTGCTGTGGTCCTGCTTTGTCGTTGCCTTTAGCACATTAATGCCCCGTGGTTTGCTTTCATTCCAGCTGTGGAACAATCAGCTGCACATCTGCACCTTTTGATTCACTCTTTTTGGCACTAATGGCTCAGCACCTCCCTTGCTTCCCGAATTTCGTGGTGTATGAGCCACGTCCATCCTTGCTTTTAACCTCTGGGGTGGGATAATCCTGCTTTTCCCTTTCTTGTCCATCCAGCCTTGATTTTACTCCCATTGTTTTCCTCCTGTTCTCTGTGGCTTCCCTCTGACTATTTGCCACACTCCACTGCTCCGTGGAAAACCTCTCGTGCCTTTCCCACTCAGAGAAACCCTTGGAATAAATAAATAATCCCAATCTGGAAAACCTCTCGTGCCTTTCCCACTCAGAGAAACCCTTGGAATAAATAAATAATCCCAATCTGGAAAACCTCTCGTGCCTTTCCCACTCAGAGAAACCCTTGGAATAAATAAATAATCCTGATCTGGAAAAAACCTGAAGGACACCAATACTTTGAGCCCTTTTGGATTCCATTTTTTTCCTTTCCAGCTTTAAAATGTCTCGTTCTGAAGCCTCAAAAATAAAAATCTGCACTCCAAGGTCAGAGGGAGCTGTTGGGAGCATCCAGGCTGACCCCACAACTCCTCCCAAACCCAGCTCTGTGTCAAGCACACAGAAAACATCCAACCTTTGGCATAAAAAGAACACTTTTCTAATAATTGAAATGATATTTGATGCATCACAATGAATACAGAGAGGGAAGGAGTGGTTATAAATTGGGGAATGAGCACCAGAGATCTGGTTTATCTCCAGATCTCTGCTCAGCTCTCATTTCTGGGTTTGTATTTTGAGTTTTTCTGTGGTTATTCACAAACTCTGCACTCAGATTTTCTACCCACCACTCAGGCTGCAGTTAAAAGGTCAATTCTAGTGGGAAGAGGGTTTTATAAATCACTTAAGACAAGCCCCAGTGCACTGGGCTTGGTTTTTCCACCCAGTTTAAGCACACAAATTTCTGCATCACCTTCTGCGCACCAAAGTCACGACTGCCACCTGAGATGTTCCTGTGTCACCTGCACAGCAGCACAATTCCACATTAAAAAGAATTATCCTTTATTGCAGCACAATTAAACCTCATTTTCTTTCATGTTTGCCCCAAACAGATTGCAAAGCCAGTTTACAAAAAATAAAATAAATAAATAAAATAGAGAGAAAAAAAAAAATCACCTTTTTGATGATCAAAGGGAGAGATTGGTTCCATTACTTGCATTAGGCAGAGTTGGCTGTGCTGTGGCCTTCAGAATAAAGCAGAAATGTACTTTAGAGAGATCTGAGTAACACACTTGGCTCAAAACATTTCTGTATTATCTGCCTTCTTGACTCTTCCAGCTTCCTCTGTATCTGTGCACTTTATTTTAAGCACTCCAGAAGTGGATGACAGGTCTGGGGGGGAAAAGGGGAGAAAAAAAAAGAGGAGAATCAAGTCAGCATCTCACAAATGCATCTTCAAATAATGCTTTAAAAGTGGAAATTGCATTTTGAAATGGCATTTTGGCCATTGCCAAGGGTGAGGTATTCAGAGTGAGGGGATGGTGTCCAGTGTTAAAACACTTCCTCACATTTGTCAATACGAATTTTAATATAATGTTAATTTTAAAATTAATTTTAAATTTATTATTAATTTGAAAGGGAAATATTAAAATGTCATTTAAAACAAGGAGTGATGCAGGTGGATACCTCATAACAAATCAATAACAAAATATTTAGATGATTTTTCAAACCCATTCTTTTGATTCCTGATATTTGATTTTAACGTGATTTCCTGCACAAAAAAAAAAAAGAAAAAAAATTATTGCTTGTATGTTCCTCCCTAAATCTCCTCTTCCCAGAAGCCAATTTAAGTCAAATTAATTGGACAATTAGCAGCCTCAAATATACATTCCCCAAATATTCCTGATGGCAGTGGCTGGACAGAAGGCTGGAAATGCCTGGAAACCACTGCAGGGCGTTTGGAATTTCCTTTTGGAGTTGGAGAAATGGGATAGAAAATCCCACAGAGCCCAAAAGCTGCTGAGTTCTTACTGATGGGGGAAAATTTGGGATTTTTAGCCCTTGATTGAACCCCCATCCATCTGGAATTTTTAAGAATGGGGTTCCTAGTTCATAAATGATAGATATGTTATATAATATATATAACTATATATTTAAAATAATATATAATACAATAGGTGTAATAAATAATGTGTTGTATAATAGATATATAAAAATA
>VYZP01061105.1:2942-47133 GCA_013400635.1 Hypocryptadius cinnamomeus | reverse complement strand
TCAAGTGACAAACTGACCAAAACCCTCATGCCCTGTCTCCCTCTGCTGTCAGTTGAAAGGAGGGAGGGGCTGGGGGGAAAAAATGTGTTTTAAAGGCTTATTTTACTTCTCATTATCCTCCTCTGACTCTGTTAATAATAAATTTACTTTATACCTTTAAATTTGAACCTGTTTGGCCCTTAGAGTGTTTTTTTTCTCACAATCCTTATCTCATTCCATGATCCCTTTGTTAATTTTTTCCCCTCTCCTCTGCCCAACTGTAACAAAAGAGAGTGAGCAAACAGCTTTCATGGGTACCTGGAGTATTGCCAGTATCAAATGACAACAGGAATGAATTGAGAAAACTGGCTTTAGATGCAGTTTATAAGACCTTTCAGTTTTAAATAAAAAGGGAAAGTGAATGTTTTGGGAAAGCAGCTTCATCCTTTAGTACAGGTCAGTGGTTTTTTGGAGTCTTTCCAAAGGTGCTTGGGTCTGAGAGGAATGGGAGTGAGAAATGTTTTAAAAGAGGAGAGGCAAAGAAATCAGAGGAAAACAATGCTGAGATTTACTTTCTAAGAATTCAGTCCTTGCAGGAGTCTTGGCACGGTATTTATGTGCATAATTAGGATGGTATGATGGCAGTGGGAATAGAAACTACTTAGAAAGCTAAAAGTTGTACATTAAAGCAGATAAGTCAAGAGTGCAAGTTGTGCTCAGGCAGCTATCAGGCTAATAAGAGTCTAGAAGATGTGCTAGGTACTAAATAAATCAAGGAGAGTCACTTGACATTTTCTAGCTGGAAAAGGAGGGTTCCCCTTTAAAGAAGGGCTTCATATCCACATCCTTACAGACTTGAGTGATGGCACTGTACAGCTGAGCTCTCTCTAGAATTGCTAGCACTGAATTGCTTAGAGAGAGAACAAGGTTATTAGCTTCAGCAGGAAATGGAAATTTTATACATAATGTACATGTGGAATTGAATTGTCTGTAACATGAAGCTTTGGAGATTACCCATGCAAAATGAGAAAATTATCCAAGTTTGAAATTGTCCTCAGTACCTTGGACTGTAATTTTGCAGCACGCTTTCCCCCTTGACCTTAACACATCAAAATCTGCAGAGATTGGCTCTATTAATTTAGGCTTAATGCAGGACCTGAGTCTTCTTAGAAATGGCTATTGTTAAGGGGAGAAATAAGCTCTTCTCAAAGTGATGTAGGCCAGTAGCTTTTTTAAGTGCAGGTTTGAGGATGGCTCCCAAATCAGAAGGATGGTTCAAGTGTGACTGACATGTCAGGCACGGACTTACTGAGAACTCCTCATTCACCTACTGAAAGCTTCAAGAGCTGGGTAAAGACAAGGCAGACAGGGGCAAAGGACAGCAATTGATGTGACTGCTCAGTAGCAGAGCTGTTTTTGTAGCTGGCCAGTCCCTTGGAAACCTCTAGTGAGGACCATGCAGCCTTTTCTAGTATTCTAGGCAGCTCTTTGTGTTTCAGACTGGGGCTGATCTCTTAAGTGATGTGCTGCAGAGGAGAACTGGGCAGTCCCTTTTTTTCTAGGATGCACCAGTCCTTGCTTTAGGGCTTGGGACTTGCTCAACAGTAGGAGATGATGTCCAGGGAGCTGCAACAACCTTGCCAGTGCTTCCCAGTGGAAAGGAATTAAAAAAGAATAATAGAAGGAAATTTAAAAAAATAGTCAAGTATGATGTCTGGATTTCCTAAGGATGCTGTTTCTCAGTGCTGATGGTGTGTCACTTTTTTAAAAAATCCAGTCCAAGTTAAGTGACCCAACCCCTTACCCCCTAAGCATGGGGAAAAGATAGAGAGGGTGACAACTCAGTTCTGCTATGTCACAAATATCATCTGCCCAATGATTTTTTTTCCCCCTTAGCTGCTGAGCAGAAGTCACAGGTACAGTGTATCGATTTAGGTGAGTTTGTCTAGGTCTCACCTTTTGCTCCTTGCTACTAAAATTGTATGTAATTGTGTATAAAATTTTATGCAGTTCTGTTCTCCAGGCCTTCCTGGGTCAGACCCTGCTGTTGTCTTGACCTGCCATCCACTCCCAAGCATCATCAAGTCACAAGGAGATGCCAAAGCAGGAAAGGAAGCTGTGGGTTATGTCCCTGAGAAGCCTGTCTGTCAGGCTTATGCCCTAGATGAGGGCCAGGCCAGACTTTCAGCTTAATTGAAGTAACAGAGCAAACATTTCTAGTGGATGCAACCTTTCTGTTCCTTCTGCAGGCATTGCTTTGCTGTATTTGCACCTGTTTGATGTGTATGGAGACCCAGCCTACCTTCAGGTGGCCCATGAGTACGTGAAGAAGAGCCTGAGGTGCTTGACCAGGCGATCCATCACTTTCCTGTGTGGTGATGCCGGGCCCCTGGCAGTGGCTGCTGTCGTCTACCACAAGCTGCAGAACCAGAAGCAGGCAGAAGACTGCATCATCCGGTAAAAGACTTGCTTCTGTCTTTCACCTGACCTTGCTCTTGCTCACAGAGCTGGTCTGGGCTTGTATGAGGCACTCTCTGACAAATGTGAATACATTTTGTTGCAGTCTTGTGTGAGAAATAGTCCAGTAACATAGCAGGGCAGCACAAACTTTTCCTGCCCTGGTGAAAGAGGTGGTTTAAGGACAAACACGTTTGCATGGCAGCCTGCAAGCTGGGGAGAAAGGATATTGTTCAGCTGGTATTGCCATCTTAAAAATAATTCTGATAAACACAGGAAGAAAAAAGTGCCAAAATTAAAAACAAAAAACCCAGAAGGTGGGGTTTGGTGATTTTTGAGAACATTTTAATTTAGCTTTACAGTCATTTTGATGAAAAGGAAAAATATGGTAAGATTATTAGATTTAATTTTGGTACTTGCTTCCACTTGCTCTTTATTAGTTGTCTTTGACTTAAACCTAAGATTGACAGCATCCCTTTCAACTGCAGAATGCAGCTGGTTATGATTCATTTATTTCTATTTCCTGCCTTTCCTCGACTGTTTTCACATGCATTTTTGTTGGGTACTTAAGACAAGAAAAGGACAAACAAGCAGGCATAGATTAGCATGTGGCAGAGGAAGGAAAATAGTTAAGGACATGTATTTGCAAGCATTTCTCAGTTAAGGGAGGTGGGTTTTAAGAAGGTGAGAAACAGCCCTGAAGAGAGTTTCCACTCATACCTGATCAGCACAAAGAAAGACGAAACCCCTGAGGCTTCAGAACACTGACTGCCCTTAAACAGCCATGAGCAAGTGATGCATAATAGCAATTTTAAAAAGCCACAGGTGGGACTCAGAGGTGTCTGTATGGTTTGGACACCAAGTTCCACTCCCTTAACTAAGAATAGCTTCTGGTTTATGTAGATACAATCAGTCTGAGGACAGAACTCTTTCTTTGTTCTGATAATAATCTGTGGGTTAGATTTTGCTTTGACAGATTGCAAATCTCACTAAGATTAACATATTTGTTAACAAAAAGGGAATTAATCTGTCAAACAGTACTGGTCAGTTGTGGTCAGTGCATAAGTCCCAGGTTGTAAAAACAATCCCTAATTCATATTTTCTTGCTGAGGTCTCCCCTCCCCATATCCCTCTTGTTCTGCTTGTGGTTTGGTGGCAGAATGGAATCTCGTGATTAATTTTGCACTGCCATCTAATGGTATAATAAAGTCAGAACACTGGAAATTGGTTTCTTCTTACATCTGCAAGAGGAAGACAGAAAAATGTGGCTTTCTCAAATGAACAGTTATACTGTCCTTACTCTGCCACCAATTCCCAGAGCAGTTAGCCTGACTGTGCTCCTTTAAAATAGAGTATTTCTTTGAGAAGTAGCTCCCTAAATCAAAACTCTTAAGTGGTTTTTGAGTATGCTGTTTAGTTACAGAACAATTGCTAAGCTGTGCAGTGCAAGTGCATAGAAAGAGCACTTTTATCAGAGCTGTGGAGAAGGAGGGCCTCTCTGCATTTTGTCCTCTGTCTTTTAAAGCACCTCATCTTTACAGAGCCAGTGGAGAGAATCCATCAGCCAGGTTTTACCTGCAGTGGAACAGACAGAAGCTTCCTTTTTCCTAAATGAGTTCATGACCAAAAAATGTGCTTTTATGCTCTAGAGAGACTAATGTTTCAGGGCAGCCTATTTTCCAAGAGCCTGAGAAAATGTGAGCCATGTTCTAGGAGCCCTCTTTTTCCTGTCACCTCCCACCAATTCAGAAGGTCAAAGCTTTGCTTTCAGAGCCAATGGTGTACAAAAATCCCATTTTGGTCTACAGCTGCCTTGATTTCCCTCTGTCCAGAAACTGCTGATTGTTGACAGTTGAGGTGATAGGCTGATAATGTGAATAGGAGTGGCTCTTCCTTTCAGAGACCACAACTTACCCCACACACCTCAGAAATGCATTCTGCATGCAATCAGTCCAGCAGCATCCCAGGCATCTCTTTTTGAATGCATGACCACGTTTCAAAACCAGCAGAAACTCCTGGCAGGCTTCCTCTCCTGATGATCCTGTTTGAAAAGCAGTTAGAGGTAAAGCAGTAATGCACAAAGAACAGAGAAGTGGTCCAGTTGCTCCAGATTTCCCCATAAAAAGAAGATATCACATCCAGAACTGAGAAAATCCCTAACACTGGTATTAAAATTCACACATCCATCCATTCCTTCTGTGTCACCTGACATTTCCTGACATCTCAGAGCTGAACAACATCACCAGCCAGCTTCTCTTCTGGCCAGCCTGCTGCCAGGCAGAGTCTGTTTGTCCAAACAGCTCCTTGGAAACCCTCTTCATCTGCCTTCCTTGGACTCTGTGACAGGAACCACGAGGAGGCAGCAGGCCTTTCCTTTCAGCTCCTGCAGCTGAGAGAAGAACCCATGGCTTGGGTGTAAGGTCTGTCTCTTGGCTTTAATCTGTGAGAAAAAAACTTCCCACATGGAGCAGTCCACATGTCAAGTGGTACAAGAGCCAGTCCACCTTGAGACACTGCTCCCTCCTTTCTCCTTCAAAATCCCTGCTCACTTTGAGTGCAGTGCCAAGGGAAAAAAGTCTCCTGCCATGAGGAGTCACAGCCAGCATCCTCTCTACTTGAGGCATTTGGTTCCTTCTTTACTTTGCAACACAGTGTTGCAAAGTCCCTGGAGCCCAGGGAGCCAAGGCTGCCAAGGCACCTTTTCTGTTCTTCACACTGCTGTGGCAGGGAAGATCAGCACACACAAAGCTTTTCCTGGCTGGTTTCACAGCAGGAAACAGTCAGGGAACAGCCTTAAAACCACTTATGCTGGTATTTTAAAAGTCATGGCACTTTTCAGATTGCTGTCTTACAGGTGAACAGAAAAATAACATCAAATCCAATCACACTGCTGCCTTGACAAGGAAGGACATCCAGTCTTTCTGGAAGAGTGATGAGAGGTAAAACAATGGAAAAATTGCATCAAGAGTGAATTGGGCTACAAAACACCAGTGTGACGTGCTGTCAGTCTCTGTTAGCACTACAGGAATATCACCAGCTTTGCAATATCATAATGAAAAAAGTGGCAAAGAAAATACTTGACTGCAGCAGACCTCACTCTGCACTTGTGGGCTAAAGCCTGGTGCCAGGCAAGCTGTCCTCAGCCAGCCACAGCACTCCTACTTTGCTAAGCTGTCCTCACTGCTGCTCAGTTCTCCCTAGAGCATATTTCTTCCATGTGCCATGGCATCTTGATGTTAAACAGCATGTGCAGCTCCATCTCCTACTTAGATTTTTAGCTCATGGAGACACCTCTTTCTCACCTGACAGCCCAGGCTATTTGTAGGCATGGAGAGGAAGGGGCTTCTCTATCAGGACTTTAGAGCATTAGGGGTGAGATTTTTCCACATACCATTAGCACTAGCTTGACTTTCAAATATTCCTTAGGCAGCCAAATGAAAAGGATAGCCCTGTAATTTGAAAGTGGTGATTTTTGGCAGAGTATCCACCTTGCCAATAACATCACAAGGAGATAATGGTGGGCAGCCTTTCCTGAGCAATCAGCAGCTTTATGCTGACCATTTCTTTTAGCCCAGGTTTCCCCCTCCTGTAGCTTTCCAAGCTGGTGCTCTAAAACCCAAGCACACAGTATGAGTGCATTGTGAAGAGCAGAGCAGACTGAAGCAATCAGCCAAATAAAAGGCAGAAGGGAAGGGGTGATTCCACACCTCCTGCAGCTGGAAGGCTGAGAGCCAGAGCCTGTTCTGACAGCTCCTAGGGCACAGCAGCATGAAGGAACAGACCAGGGTTTTGAGCTCCAGCCTTAGTGCTTGTTTACATGGCTTTGAGTGTAATGTTTGAGTGCATTTCCCTCTCATCTCCCCCAATGAATGTTTCATTGCAGTTTGCTGCACCTACACAAGGCTGACCCACGAGTGCCAGATGAGCTCCTCTACGGGCGCATGGGCTATCTCTCTGCACTGATATTTGTGAATAAGCACTTCGGAGAGGAAAAGATCCCTCAGAGTCACATTCAGCAGGTACTGTGCCTTTTGCTGATTTGTTATCTGTCTCTTCCCATGCAACTCATCTTGGGGCAGGTAAAAATCCATGCTAGATGTAAAGAACTCTGGCAATAAGGGAGAAATCACATCATGGTGATGCTTTTCTTCCAAAAGGACAAAGCACCACTGTCCGTGTAAATCCACAAGCAGTACTGGACTGGCATACATTTCATTCCACCCTCTGCTTGGACAGAAAAACAAATCTTGTTCTGTGTCAGAATACTCACTGTGCTGTGTCCAGGGCAGCAACATTTCCCTCACCCACATTTGTTCCCATCCCTTCACAGGTCTGCGAAGCAGTTGTAGCCTCAGGAGAGAGCTTAGCCAAAAAGAGGAACTTCACAGCAAAGAGCCCACTTATGTTTGAGTGGTACCAGGAGTACTATGTAGGAGCTGCCCATGGTTTGGCAGGGATCTACTACTATCTCATGCAGGTAAGAGACACAAGGGGAGGGGTCCTTAGCAGCTGTTCACATTTCTTTGAACAAGGAACAGCATTTGAAATGGCTCTTAGTAATGTCAAACTGGGAAAGATACTTTGTCTGATGGACCTACCCATGTGTTTATCATGCATTTCCAATTATAAAGGTTTTCTTCAAATCTAAGAAAGACTCTCTGACCTTGGAGATCTGTGGAGAAACGTGACCTGCATTAACCAGTAGTGTCACGTAATAGAAGCCTGTAGCTCAGCTGGGTCTGAGTTTCCTCTTCATGTTAATTGCTTCTAAATTATTCACATTTGTTGGTATCTGCTGGCTCCCTGCATTTTCTGAGATGGTTACTTGGAGCAGAGTGAGAATCTCTTGAGAAAAGCATGGTGAAAGAAATTGTGCTCATAGTAGGAAAGTGGGAAATGCCTTTAGAAGCAGAACCTGCTTCTAAATGTGAAAGAGGTGGGACTTTGATAAAGGAACTGAGTTCTGCAGTGCCTGAAGCAGGCAGAGCAAGACAAGAGGCTGTGAGATGCAGTACCCCTTTGCTTTGATGCTTTCTCACTATTCTGCACAACTCACTGGAGCTCTGTCAATATTCCCCATTCTGGCTCTGAAAAAAAAGAGGATGATATTTCCCCTATGTGGGTCCCTTTGTGCATATATTTACAGTGCTTAAGCACTTAGAAAAATACAGCAAAAAAAACCACTGAATTTTTAAAGCATTAAGAGCACCCATGAGCAACACAAATTATTTTGGTGTAGAAATAATCTATAATCTTTTATTAGACATAACTCTGAGACCAGGTGGAAAAAGAAGCCACCAGGCTTCAAGCATTTGAGCTTTCCTTCAGGACTGTCAAAGTTAAAGCCCATATACAAGATCAGTAGAAGTCCTGTGAATATAACATTTCTGTTGCTCAGAGAGGAAGAGGTGGTTGGTGGTTTTTAAGTAGAAGGTTTGGCAAGAGTGGGATGCAAGGTGGTTATTGCCCAGGAGCACAGAATAGCTAGCTAAGAGCAGGGGAGACAGCGATGTGCTGTGAGCCTAAATTTGTACCAAGTCCCTGAGCTTGTCCCCAAGTGCCTGTTTTAAATAATTTTAAGTCTCCCATAAAATACTGCATGGGCTTTATGCTTCTGTGCTATATGAAGTAAAAGGAGCCTAGATCAGCCAAGCATGATGTACAAAAAGCCTTGGGAGAAGCAAGAATGTGAAATATGGAGAGGAAAACATCTTTTATCTCTAATGGTTTTACAGCACGAGTATTGATTTTTAATTTTCCTGTTACCAGCCTGAGAACAGTGTGATCCTTAGATGAGAGTGTTCATTGCAGTCTGCCATGGGAAATTAGAACTGCACAGATTTCATGTGGGGCAGTGTCTTTGGAAGAGGACACTGAAGCCACTCCCTTGCTTCCATCAGAGGTCAGCAGTGAAGTCAGCCTCTTGAAATTACCCAGCAACATCTGTGAAGATTCAGAATTGCAGCCTGCCAGCTGGGCTGGCCCAGCAGCTAAGGGCTGAGATGCTCTAGGTGCAAGGAATCATCCTTAATACTGATTTTAGACTGTTATCACTTTACTTCAGCTCTGAGTACCTGAAGCTATTCCTGCTCATCCTTAAGAAAAGCAGCAGCAAGCTCTCTTGCTTAGAGGACCAGGTGACATGCTAGGAATAGTCTTTTTTTCTGGGATGCAAGGGTAGGACTGGAGATAAGTCCCTGCCAAAAGGCACAGCAGCCAGGGACTGACTGGGTAATTGTGAAGTGTGAAAGCCCAAACCAAAGAAATTACTTAATTTACAAGGAGCAAGAGAGAGTGTAGCCATAGTTGACTTTGTTTCCACATTTTGGGCAGACTTTGGGTCTCTTAGGGACAGACAGAGTGGTAATTCTCCCTGATTTAAATGTTTTCTCTCTCTTAGCCTGGCTTTGGAGTGAGCCAAGTAAAGCTGCACAACACAGTCAAGCCCAGTGTGGACTATGTCTGCCAGCTCAAGTTCCCATCTGGGAATTACCCTCCCTGCATCGGTGACACCAGAGACCTCCTCGTCCACTGGTGCCATGGAGCACCAGGTGTAATCTACATGCTTCTCCAGGCATACAAGGTACCAGACACCTTGCAAAGACCCTTCAGAGACCCCTAAATGTGAAACTTCCTCTGGAGAAGATGCTGGGACACCCCCTTTGCTTGGAAGTAGGATGGCTTGTTGTTACAGTGAAATCACCCCGCACTAACCTCTGATACAGAAATTAGTCTTTTAAACAAACATTTCTGAAAATATCCATCAGTTGTGTGGGCTGCCCTGTTGCAGGTGATGGATGGTGACAACTAGTTGTGTGTGGAGTAATAGTCTTACATCCCCACTCATGATACCAAAAATATCCTCCTTAAAAAGTAAACAGCAGAGTCACTTCAGCAGGACACCCAAGCCTCTGCATCCCACAGGGATGCTCTTTGTTTGGAGGACATTGCCTCAGCAAGGACAACAGTTTCTTGTCTCCACAGGTCTTTGGGGAGCAGCAGTACCTGAATGATGCCCTGCAGTGTGCAGAAGTCATCTGGCAGTATGGGTTACTGAAGAAAGGCTATGGGCTGTGCCATGGCACAGCTGGCAATGCTTATGCCTTCCTGGCACTGTACAACCTCACTCAGAACATGAAATACCTCTACAGGGCCTGCAAGGTAAGAGTGTGTGTGAGGCAGTAGAGGGCCTTATTCACTTCTGCCTTCTACATGACTGCCTTTGCCTTTGAAACCCAATTTCTGGTGGGGCAGACATGCAGCTAGATCTGACCAGCTGCACCAGAGTAGTCCTTCAACAGTGCAGTCACTGTCTGACCGCCTGTACAGAAGGGATTTCCCTCAGAAGCCTTGCTCTGCAAGGGGTAGTGCGGGGACAAGGGATAGTATTTGCTTCTCAAGACTTGCCTTTAACCAAATTTGAACACTTTTTGTACCTCTTTTCTCAGTTTGCAGAGTGGTGTTTAAGCTATGGGCAGCATGGGTGCCGGACTCCAGACACACCATTCTCTCTCTTTGAAGGTAATCTCAGTCTCTAGCCTTGTGTTTTCCTCCTGGATCTAAGCTGTTCTAGCACCAAGGAGAACAGAATACAAGCTCCACTGGAGTCTTTGCAAAACTCAGTGTAGAGGACAGAAAGGAAATTGTACCCACTAGGTTTTTCTGCCCTTGCCCAGAAGGAGTCTCCTTGTAGCACAGGCTAATGTTTTAGCTGGAGCATCTTGTCCTCTTGGGCCTCCCACACAGATTTATATACACATCTCTAGGGGAATTCTTTCATGGCTACAGGCTTCCTTTTGGTTATTTGTAGCCTGGCTTCTCAGACAGCCTCTTTTATGTACATTTTTAAGGATTGAAATCCTTCATGAGTGCTCCAGTTTGATTCTAAAGGTGAGGAACAAACGGGGCTGCTGTTATGGGCCTTGGTGTCTCCTATGGCACTTTGTGCCTCCTGCTAACAGCCCCCCCAAATCTGCCATCAGCAGGTATTTGATGAAGGAGCCAGCCCCCCAGCTAGCCCTAATCTCCCCAAGCTGCTGCAGCCCAAGGAACAGCAGAAGTTCCATCAGTCAGGACCTTGGGCAGCAGTGTCTCAAAGACCAGAGTTGGACAAAGCTGCCCAGTGTTGAACTTGTGGATGGGTAAAGCAGAAGGGAGGGAGCTGGAGTGGGGAAAAGATCCATGGCATTTTGCCAGGTGCTTTTTAATGTTTGATTAACATGAAAATGCTTTTCCCCACTGAGGTACCAAAGTTGCTTGGGAAACCTGGGCTCAGACCTTGAAAAATATTTAGGACCTTTTCTTCTGTCTTCATAATTCATTCACTCCCTGGATAACTGAGAAAAACGGTGCCCAAAGGGAATTTCTCTGAAGCACAGTGTGTTCTTTTCATCCTCAGGAATGGCTGGAACAATTTACTTTCTTGCTGACCTGCTGGTGCCTACCAAGGCCAAATTCCCTGCATTTGAACTCTAAATCTGAATCCTGCTTGGCAGTTTGCTGCCCTGTATCCTTCTGCACTTGGAAATGCAGTTCAAGGCTGCTTTCTCCTTTTTCCAGACTCACCGTTGTTCGCCTAACTGAACGTAAATCCATCCTCCTGAGGGCATGCTGAGTTCTCTAACATTTCTAGTTGTCTCATTACATTGTTTAGTTTAAAAGACAGAATGCAGATTTTGCTGGTGTCCCTTAAAAACTCAGGGCTGCAGGTGGGAGCAGGGAGAACTGTACAGTATTTTGCTGGCTACAGAGTTTTGCTATTTCCTTTATCCCATTTCCTGGGAAGATGTTTTCTATTGAATGTAACCTGGGCTATTTAACTTCTTTTTGTGCTAACAAATAGTTGCAGGAATTTAGCTGCCTTTGGAGAACAACAGATGGAAAACTGAGACTATTGCCCTGGAAGTTGTTTTCAAGTGTTTTCTTTCTGAGCACCCAGAGAGCAGATGGTTCAGTATCTGGGCTGTGCCACATGAAGCGAATGTGATGGACTGTGGAGTCTTATGTGTATTTTAAATATCATATTGCAACTGGCAGAGCTGGAACTGACATGCCAAAGGCTTGTCCTGAGTTTGCACCTATCTGCTCTAAAGGCAAAGGCTCTTCTGTGCATTTGTTCCAGTGACAGACAAGTAATCCACTGCCATCTTACATTAAACCTTGCTGTTTCACTGGTCATCCAATGGCAAACTCCAGTCCAAAAGTGAGCTAAGCATGCTTGCTTTTGTGGTCTCTTCTTGTTAGCTTTGAGAGTTTATTTTGCAGTCTTTATTTAAATTTATGTATTAGGTGGTGCCAGGTGCCCACCAGCAGCAACAAAGGGAAAAGAAATGTATGCCACTGAGTTCTGACAGTGTTTAATCTATTAGCTGTATAGATGTTATTTACATGTTTTCTTTTATAAGATTTCCCAAACCTGGATAATTTGAGTCACTTGTTTGCCTTGCTACTGCTTGTTGTAGTTTGTTTTGCAACCACTCATCTACCCAACTGGAAAATCTGCACTAGGTTAACTGGCTTTGATGTGTCAGGCAGATCAAGTACTTGCAGGGAGTAAATCTGCTTTTCCGTCCTCAGCTGATGCTGCACCAGTTCACAGAAATTTGGGACCTGGCTCTGTAAACCACTTTCTTAGCACTGAGCATGAGCTAAACACTGAGCTCAGGGAAGTTTACAGATGTAGCCACACAGCTTTGTGCTGTTTGAGAGCAGCTCCTCAGCCTGCACCAATGTGGCCATGAGTTTTGGTCTTTCAAGGGCTGAGCTGCCGAGTGCCTCAAGTCCCAGAAGGGCAGGGGAGAAATAGCAGGGCAGCACAGCCACTCTCCTGGGCCAGCAGTGGCAAAGCAGGGCCACCAGAGCTGGCAGGGTTACACTCACATGTGCCTGAATGCAGGGCAGCTGAGCCCCAGTGGCACAGGGAGCTCCACGAGAACCTCCTGGCTAGGCAAGGAGCAGAAACCAGCCCTGGAAGGCTGATTAGTTTCCTCAAAGCCCATGCTCCTGCTGCCCTCACAGGTTTCTGAAAGTCCATCAAAAGACAGCCTGAATTGCAGAAAAGCTCATCTCCTTGAGGGTGAGCATCCCTGTCAGAAGGCTCAGGCTCATGTGGACACAGCAGCAGGCATCCCCTGTCATTCACAGAACCTAAGCAGCACAGGGAGGTGACTGGGAAGCAGAGGGGAGTTGCCTAATCAAACAGCATTTGAAGTTACTTCCCAGCTTGGCTGGTGTAATGGCAGTGCAGGGACACTGCTCTGAGCCTGGGTTTCTCCTGGGCACCACTTGTGTAAAAGGAGATGGTTTGTGCAGCCTGGGTCATGGTGGCATGAGAGAATGATGTTCCAAGGTTTGTGCACTGATCAGGGGAGCATCAGGGCCATGTGTACAACTGTTGAGTGGAGCACTGTCTAATAAAAATGCTGAAACAACCAAACTTTGGGTTATTTCTACCTCCTGCTTTGTGACCAGGATTCATGTCTGAAGAGATCCCACAACAGCTGTGCTGTGCTGGAAGCTCCTGGAGGCTCAGCAGCCTTCCACCCACCTTGAATGTTAAGGGTATTTCACATTTTTCCCTCATCTTCAATCCACCAAGGCCAGTCCTGGGCTTTCCCTTGCAGGCTGTGCTTTCATGCCAGGGCATCCTTTTGCACTGGTGTCTCCATCCAAGGCTGCTTCCTCCCTCTGTGGCTTCCATTGGAGACCAGAGTCCTGCAGGTTACTGTTGGTTGCGCCAAAATACACCTGTGTGCAGTGCTGGCCACCAAAAGGAAGAGGTAGGTCCTCCTAAAAAAGTACCTCCTGCTCAATGAAAGGAGGAACAGGGCACCTCAGGGAGGCTGTGACTATCCAGCAGCAGAGGCTTTAAGACCAAGCTGTCAGGAGTGGTATGGATAGAGGTGATCCTGCCCTCCAGCACAAGCATATATTAAGTTGCTTGAGTTCCTACACAACCTGGTTTTCTATAGTTTATATTAAGGTTTGTGGTAAAGGTCTTGAGCAAGGGAGTCCAGCAGTGAGGATGAGAAAACAGCATAGTGCAGTTTCTCTGGTTACCCTTCCTTTCTCATACAGGGGTTTGGTGTGGTGCTGCCCACTTCCACCCACCTTTGTGCCAAGGGGAGGGAGCACGACCAAGACAAGGTTTGAAAACTCAAATGGTTCTGTTTCAACAAGCCACCTGAGAGGAGCTTTATCAGAAGTGTAGATATTTGACACTTGTTGCTGGTTGTGTTTGTCCATGGTGGTGGTCTGTTTAAAGAAAACAAAAACCATATAAAATAACCTATATTCCCAAGAAAGAAGTAAAAAACATATTTTGAATGCTTTATCATCTGGCTCAGTTTCTGTTCACCTCCTGTGTATATAAGTGTGATCAGCAAGATGAAAAACATCCCAAAGACTGTTAACCAAATGCCATCTGTACGTGTGCATGTCCCCCGAGAGCCCAGCGTGGTTTCAGCTCTCAAGAGCTGACAGCAGACTCACCTGTCAAAGATGTGACATAGAGGCAGTGCAGGAGAGCAACAGATAGTGCTGTGTCTGCCTGAATTACTTAATTTCTCATTCCTACATATTAACTTTTTAAATGCCCACTAACAGCTATCAGCATGGACACTAAATCAGTGGCTAATATTATTTAAAGTTTTTTGCCAAAAAATCCTGCCATGAGCTGTCCTCAGCTCCTGTAGCCTTAGCAGTCAGACACACTGAGCTGATAAATCCATTTATGAACTACCAATGCAGGGATTTGATGCACACTGGTTTCCCTTTGAAATCACTTTGGAGTAGGCTGCTGGCTTGTGGCGTGGCAGATGCTGTCCCAGAGTTAACAGGGGAAAAGCACAGCAGAAGAGATCTCAGCCTCCACAAACCCCAGCTCATCCCCCTGCCCGAGAACAGGCTGCTTCTACCTGACAGGCTTGGAGCTGAGCCTGGTGGAGAATAAGGGTGGCACATCCCACAAAAGCAGCTCTGGGAGAAGCAGCCAGTGGGCCCCAAAGCTGCTGGCTTACACAAGTTATCCAGCCAGGCCTCACTGCAGCACTGTCTCATCTTTCTTACTTCCCCTATGTTTTTTTGTCCATGTTTTTGAACCTCAGTGTGTAATAGCTCGGCCAAATCTGAGTGGGGTTCTTTGATGGCAGCACCCAAGGGACCGTGGCTGGGTCCCAACAAGACCACAGGTCCTGCTCAATACCAGTTCCCAGCACATTCAGATAATTTGGGGGGTTTTTTAATAATTTTTTTTTTTTTTTAATTGAGAAGAACAACACAGGTTCCTCACCTGTTCCTGCCCAGAATGTCCAAGTCCTTTGGCCAAAGTGTCCCCTGCATTCCTTTGGCTGCACCTATGAAAGAAACCTAAAGGCCAGTACCCAAACCAGGAAGTTTGAACCCCTGGAGTTACAACTTGCACGTTGTTAGTGCCTGAACACAAACTCCAACAAAGCAAGAGGCAGCAGATCAGCTCAAAATCAGCACCTGAGGAAAAAGCTGGAGCCCAGCCAGGCTCACCCCAGCAGGATGCTAGCTTGGGGACTATCGATGCAGGGTGACCCCAATGTAGGGAATAATGTGCTCTGACTCCATGATGCAGAAAGGCTGAACAAATGTTTCATTAAGCTATATTATATTACACTAATACTGTACTAAATTACATACTCCAAAGATACTATACTGTACTAAAGAAAAACCCATGACTGTCTCCAGACAGTCAGACAGAGCTTTGAGGGATTGGCTAATCACTCAAAACAACTTTCACCTGTGTCTAATTAACAAATCACTTCAAGTAAACAATTTCTATAGCACATTCTACATGTGCAAAACAAGAGTAGTGAACAGAGAAAAGAATTGTTTTCTCTTCTTCTCTGAGGTTCTCACTACCTTCCCCAAGAAAAATCTTAGGAGAGAGTATTATGTGTCTCTCTGTTCAGAGAATGTGAATGCCACAGGGGACCCCTCGCAGAAGGGCGTTGGTGTCCCCAGCAGGTGGCAATGCAGCCCTGACAGCAGCGGCCACGCTGTCACTTCAGGCACACACCCGCACTCCTCAGCTGCTCAGTCCTACCTCGGGAGAGCTCGGGTTCGGCTCGGGAAAGGCACTCACAAAAAGCCCACACGAGAGAGGCTGTATTTGTGTATTGTGTGTGATGACACGTGTGAGAATCACGGAAGTCCTTCCGAAATGCATGGGCTCTGAGTCATATACATCCCTGGGAAAAAGAAAAAAAACAATTAGGAAATCTTTCCCAGTCCTGCCTGAAGCCACCCAAGCTCCCCATAGGGGAGCACAGCTCATGCCCAGGTTATCAAGGAAACACTCCACATACTGGCTGACAATACCTTATCTCCCCATGTCAGCTTTACAGACATTACACAAGCCCTGCCACCAACCACTCCCATCCTGCAGGGAACAGAGAGCCAAATACTCCCTTTTCCACGGGTTGTCCTTCACTCTTTGAAGTCTGCTGCACCAAACATACTTCCCCTTAGAATGCCATAGGGGTTGGGGACGTCCCAGAAGGGCAAGAGCATCAAGAAAATCCAACTGGACATATGTGTAAGGGTACTAAGGCTCACCACTGAGGTATTTGTCAAGGGAAAAACACAGCCTAGGAAGAGCTGAAATGGCTCCTGTAGATGGGCTTGCAGTGCTAACTCTGCCCAACAGAGCAAGAGCAACCTTGGTCTCCCTCAGCTGCTGCTTGCCTTGGGAATTTCCAGGCAATCCCCCTGATTCAGCAGTGCATGAGGACAGAGAAGAACAAGGCAAGGAATTGGATCTTAAGGAGTGTGGGAGGGTCTCAAGCCATGCTTTGTGTCGGGTTTTCAGGGAAATCTCTCTGCACAGCTGGCATGCAGTGTTACCATGCAAACTCACTCTTAATGCAGCAGATAGCCCAGGCCAACATAGACTTAAACCCCCAAATTCAGTGTCAGAGCTGGTGTGAATGGATGCTGCAGCATCTCCATAGCTGTGCCTCTCAACTTACCAAGCACAGTTCAATAACCTTGGCAAAAGGTATTTTTTACCTTTATGTGGGCCAGTTCTGGAGCTGCAACTGATTGAGGGCAGTTTAGGATCCTGCCCCTCTGCAACAGCTGAACACAGGAGTCAGGGAAATTATTTAACTTTGAACAGTTGGTCACATTTCAGACATAGCTAATAAGCTTCTTTGTGCCTGACCTTAAAAGCAAGTCTTGGTTGGATCCCTACAATATCTGATAGGTAGATTTTTGTTGCTCCATTTTTCTTTTTTTATTTGTTTGGGTTGGGGGGCGGGGGGGAGGGTTTGTTCGTTTGTGTTTTTTTGAAAGGACAAGAAAACTCTTCCAAGACTGAGGATGCCACTCACCAAACATCCCCTTACCATGAACTGGAAACAGATACACCAGCACTCTCCCTTTAGGACAAATGTATTTACATTCCTCCTACACTCCCTGTCTTTGCCAAAAATTACAATATATCACAACATACCAGCTGGGCTTCAGAGAGCTCATTCCCAGCCCTGGAGGAAGGATCAGGGATGTTGCTAGTGCAGAAGTGATGTTGCTTGGCTTGGGTAATGCTCTGCAAGCCCATAAAGGCTGCTGGCACTACAGCAAACATGGCATCTGGAGTCTGGGGATGAGCATTGCCCTTCAGCTTCGTGCCACCCCACTGGCACAATTAACCTTTCAAAGCAGAGGATGAGCACAAAGACCTCTGTCTCCGGGCAGGTGCAATGCATGGCAGCTCTGAGACCCAGAGAGAACTGGCATATCTTTGAATCCTGCAGGATTTTTCCTGCGTCAGTATCAAACCCACTCCCTCAAAAGCTGTTGGGGAAAAGCAGAACAAAACAATTCTCAATAGAGCTGCTGATTCAAGACAGTCTGCTATTTCCTCACCCACAACGTTTTATATTCCCAAGTGTTCCCCAGGCCAACTCTCACCCATAGCAGGGTGGTCCCTGCCAGTTCCTTCTGCTGCAGACACTTCTGCTTTGCCTCTCTCCCTGCCTTGCTCACCCACTTGTTTCTGCCTCCATGCTGCCAGTTTTGGGGGACAAGGGTGGTAGCTTTTATTTTGGATCATTTCACAAATCCAGTTTACAGCAACACAGCAAGGGGAAGGCAAAATGCAGTGTGAGGGGGAAGGCAAAACCAAGAAAACACAAGGAAACTGAACCCTTCCTTCCTTAACACAAGGAAACCTGAATCCTCCTTCAGCTCACAGAGAGGAAGTCCAGGACCTCCCAAGAAAAACCCCATTCCCAGTAATTGGACATTCTGGATGCTAAGAGTACCAGCAGTAAGGAAAGGAGAGAATAAAGTTCTTTTTCATGTATCTCTCATGAAAACTTCAGAGTGACAAAAGCCATTTGTTTTTGCTACCCTCTTTTCTGGACGGGACAACTTGCAGCTACCCTTCACCCTCGGATGCCCTGCAATGCCTTCATTTTCCCCAGAGAGTGAAAGATGACAATTTTGGCCAAAAAAGTACAATAGACCCTCTAATGACTGGCCACCCTTGAAGCCTGAGTATGACAGTACACTGCTCTGCTTGCTCTGTGTCAAGGAAGACAGACAGAAATGGAGAAGGCACAGAGGCAGCACTAAAACCAACTGGTAAGCCTTAAGAAGGGAAAAAAGAGCAGGACTGTGAGGAGCCATTTAACTCCATCCCCTCATGGCTGGGGAATTTCTTGCTAGCAGGACACGTGTCAGGCAGCCCTTGTGGAAAGCTCATTTTGCAGCAGTTGCAATTTGCTGCAGCATTTGCAGCGTTCGCGGGCGGTAATCGAATCCACTGGGAGTATCTTGCTTTCCATAAATCCCATTGGAGCCAGGCCCATAAATAGTTACACTGTAGTGCAGAGCTGCATACAAGGCAAGAGCAAATGTTCCACATAATGACTGCTGGCCTTAATCACACTGAGGAGTGGATCATATTTCCACCATTTTGTCAAGTTTTATTATAGATCCCCCTCTTTAAGGATACCCCTAAGTGGTGAGGGGGAGGCCACAGTGGTGCCAAACATCTTCCTCACAGGGGACATGCAAAGCAGCCCTTAATTACAGGGGTTTCCCCTATTCCCAGAAGAGATTTGGAAGAGTTTTCTCTGCAAATGAGGTGTTCTGCCTCCAACCTGACACTCCCAGTAGTGGACAGGAAGGGATTGATCAGATTGTTATGAGTGGCCGAAAAAATAGAGACACACCTCCAGAAATAAACTTTAAGACACTCCAAGAACATCACCATAAAATGCAAACTTTAAATGAAAATATATCCTACATCCAAGGATACCTTTGTTGGGAATTCATAGATCACTTATCACCATGGGAAAGAGGACAAAGCCTGCCTGGGTGACAGCTACAGCAAGTGGCAATTAGGTGACAGCCACACCCAGAAACAGCACAGCAGTTCCCAGAATTGGGCTCACCACCCCATTAGATCGAAGTGTTAATACTTGCAAGCCTGACAAATTCATCTGCAAGAAGTTGGGCTCCATACCAGAAGGGAGAAGTTGCCAGTGGAAGCTTTTGGGAACCCCTGGTGGTTCATCATCACAAGGGATAAATCCAAGGTGTTTATACCCCACCAAGGCTGGGAAATATCCTGTTCCAGCAGGGCTGACCCCAGGCTTTACAAGCATATGGAGAAGACAGTCTAATGTAGGGATCCCAAATGAGTACACATGAATCTGGGGTTTGGGAGCACACAGACCCTTTTTAAAATAGAACAATCATCATTCATCATCCTCTTTTATTATATTCACAATGCCAGTTCCCTGGTTTTCAGCAGCAGTAATCTCATTGACTTATTCCAATAATCACTTAGCCTTCCACTGAACAGTCTATGCATTCAAGTGTGGAATTACTACTCCCAGGAGAATGATATTAGCACTTACTCCCTATACCCCAGATTTGGGACAGGCGGTGTCAGCAAGGGGGAAATGGATTTTCTCTGTAATATCAGAAATATGATCTGACATGCTTTTAGTGGTTTAAATATGAAAGGCATTTTACTGCAAGAGGGCCCAATTTGGGACTCCTCCCAGTTGCAATTGTCACAAAACCTATAAGGAAGACAATCACCTTCCTACAAATTTCTCTCCTTCTTTCTATTTTTTGCTGGAATTAGAGGGAAAAAAAATAAGAAGAAGTAGTAAAAGATATCACTGAGAGAATACAGGAATATGGACAGGGAAGGCAAATACCAGAGCCTCACCTTCTTAGGAAACAAGGCCAAGAAGAGTGAATCACATTACTCAGACTATGGAGGTTACAGTCAAAGTATTCAGTTAGAAAATAGATTAGATATACCAGAACAAAACTCTTTAACAATTCACATGCTGCTTGGATCTTCCTTAGATAGATGATGGATAAATTCCCCAATGAATTGCACCATTTAGAAAAAAGAAAACCCTACTACATTACTAACCTCAACACATTTTCAACTGTAAATGGTTCATGCTGTGCCCATGCAGAGCTGAGTCCTTTAATGATTTCAGCTGATGGAAGTTTCACATGCCATCCTGCCACCACTTCTGGTCTGAGAAGAAGGTCACAGAAAGCCAGGATGGTTTGGGTTGAAAGGGACCTTAAAGCTTATCTTGTTCCAACCCCTGCCATGGGCAGGGACATCTTCCTCTAGACCAGGTTGCTCAAAAGCCCCATCCAGACATAATTTCCAGATGGGGTCCCACTGTCTCCTCTGTCCAATCAGCTCAAAACCGTGCCCCCACAGCACTTTTGAAGGCAGCTTTGAGAACTCCACTAGGAATTAGGAGAAAGCCTCTATTCACTTAGGGTGGCTGGAGGTCTAACCCACTGAAGGTTAGACTCGAGCTTATAACATCTCTACATAGCACTTTGACAATTGCCTAAACATTGTCATTTCATCAAAAGGAAAGAAACTTAGAGAAGAGGTCTGGAGGTGGTTTGAAAGGTGCCCAGATGAGACAGCCTTGCCTTGGACTCAGCAGACAAATCTCCTTCCTCTGTCTACAAATGAGCAGAAGAGCCAAGCTGGGGCTCTTCCAATGAGTCATTTGGCTGCTCTCTGCTATGGTTTTCTCTCATTTATTTTGCTCATTTTCCAGCATCTCTGATGCAGAGTTTCTCATTATTTCTGGACGTGGCACATCACAGAGAGACCCCAATTAGAGCTTGAAATCTGAAGATGCTTCTTTTGCATTTGTCACACTGCAAAGAGTAACATTTTTACTACACTTAGAAAATGCTTAAAAGCTGCTGAGGAAAAAATCAGTACCTAAAACTCCAAATATAGAAATATAGAACAAAGCAATGCAAAATTAATGCTATGATTCCAATATTATGCCTTTCTGAGTCGTGTGAAAGAAAGTCTGGGAAAATAAAAGTTTTCATAGAAGTGCTTCATTTCCCAAATGAAGAAATGTGTGAATCATTTCTCATCTGATTAACCCATTATCATCATGCTCTGCCATTGATTATTCCCTGTAATAAAGGCAGGAAAGTACTGCCATGGCAAGAAGATGAGCTCTGGCTGGATTCACAGTGATCAGGAAGAAGGAAGAATCCCACATCTCTGGGGAAACCCCACAAGCTGGGGGTGTTCAGCCTGGAGAAAAGGAGACTCAGGGGTGACCTTATCACTCTCTACAGCTCCTGAAAGGTGGCTGTATCTGGTGGGGTTGGTCTCTTTCTCCAGGCAGCACTGACAGGGCCAGAGCACACAGCCTCAAGCTGCACCAAGGGAAATAGAGGTTGGATATCAGGAAAAAGTTTTTCACTGAAAGAGTGATAAAGTTCTGGAATGGCCTGCCTGGGGAGGTGGTGGAGTCACCATCCCTGGGTGTGTTTAACAAAGCCTGGATGTGGCACTGGGTGCCAGGGTTTAGTTGAGAAGTTGGGACTGGGTTGGACTCAATGATCTTGGAGATCTCTTCCAACCCAGTCATTCTGTGAATTCTGTGAATCTCAGATAGCTGCCAACCCTTTAGCTGGCCAGCCTTTAGAACTTTAGCCAGCCCTTTAGAACCCTTCTCTCCTTGCCTCTGGCCAGGCCTGCCAGTTCAGCTAGAGGGGTGAAGTTGGGCAGAAAACCTCACTGTTCCCAGGCAGCAATGCCCAGCCCTGGAAGCCTGCAGGAGANTTCTTTGAAGACTTTTAGTTTCCCATAGCTGTTGGGCACATTTTATTCAGCTCCAGCTACGTTGTAATAAGTCAGCTGAGACTCCATTTTCTTCATGCAGAGAAAACCAAATCTTTATTCACACAACTCAATTTGTACAGTTTTTACAAACCTCATGTGCAACTGTAACTGGTTAATAGCTTTCTTGCCAATTACTCTATTGGTTAGTAAAAGATATTTTACTTGTCCATCAAATCTCTCTATTCTTGAATTATTTACATATTTTCTTCACTGATTCTCATGGGACAGATCTTATTGTTTATACAGGTGCACTTGCTTTTCACCCTAGAAATAGATTGTTGTATTAATTAACTCATTTTTAAGATGTTTTCACATGAGAACTTGCAAAGTACTTAGCTGCACTTAGAAGCGACAGGCCAGCTATTAATTTAGCAGAGCGTGCCTGATTTTATGAGACCTTTCTTTTATAATTTTTCTGTGTCTGTGACACAGCTAAATCACTGGACACAACCTTTGGATGGGACACAGGGCTGGAAGCCTTGCATGGGCACAAATTTAGGGCTGGAAGAAAAGACAACACACAAAAATCCAACTGGCAGTTTGCAATGGCCATAGAAAGGTGAAAAGCACCATCCTTCATCTGGAACTAAATCCATTAAGAAAAAAACAAAGGCATACGAGAAGAATTTCAAACCCTGGAAGAGAGAACTGGAAAACAAACTGAACTGTGATCTTCTTAAAGTGGAAGTAATGAAATTCCCCATATCTTTGCTTTCCACAGGGGTTGATCACTTCCTTTGGTCTCCTGAGATGGGGATTCAGGCCCCATGATCTGGCCACTGTGCAGACTTGAATTGCCCCCAAAACCCAGAATGAAAGAAGTTGTGCCAGACCCTTGTTTAACTGTCCCCATCAATTCAGCATCTCAGTATTTGCAGATGACCATTTCAAGGTACTGGGTACCAAAATTCTATCTTTACACGGTTTCCTAGCTCTCCCTTGAATCCACTTACCAGACTGCCTGTCTGTATTTGTGCTTGCTTGTAACCTTCTCTTGCCACTGTTTCCCATTAGGATCTTTTCCTCCTTAGTTTAAATCCTAATCATGCAACACACAATGTACAGCATAATTCACGTTCTTGGGGCTCCAGAGACATTATTAGAAACAGACTTAGCCATCACTTGCTCTTTAGAAATCCATCTGTAGTAACTGATTTTCAAAATGAAGTGAGTTGAGACTTTGATTTGGAGGATGTTCACCTTAAAAATCCATGAAAGGAGGCCACAGGGTGGTTTGGTTTGTTTTTAAGAGGAGAGTGTGCGTCTCTCAAAATCACTTGTGACTGCTGAAATCCTTGTCCAACAAATAACAATTACCATCCTCATTACTGAGCAAAGGCTGATGGGGAAAGCAGGTCTGTATCTGAGAGCAAATAAACCCTCAGCGGCTGAAGCTGCCAACAACACATTCCTCCTGGCAGATATCTTCTCCCAGGAGCTGCTCCTGCCACTTTCTGCTGGGCTGTTTTCTTCAGCTGTTTAATCCCTCTGCACCAAACACATTGCTCCTCCCCTCCCAGCAGCAGACAGACCACAAGGGATCACAACTGTGATGTGTCTTCAGGTTTCTCCTTCCTTTTGAAAGGACAGGACTGTGGGGTGAGAAAGACTTGTCAAGTTAATTAGGAACTGAGGAATGGTAGTTTTGAACTCTACTGTGAAGCAAGCAGATCTGCTAAATTACATGCACTGGAAGTGGGGACAAGGTGCTTTTCAGCATTCACCATCCTCAGACAGAGAAGCAAACATGCTACCCAGGATTACCAGCATACTTGCATTAAGTGTTAAAACCCACAGCAGACAGAGTTGATTACGTGTTTGTTTTTTTTTTAATTACTGCTAAAATTATAAAAACACTACACAAAATCTTTGTAAAAATTGCAAATATCTTTTCAAAGAGAGAGATAAAAACTCTGCCTCCATAATGGCAACAAAAGGGAACTGCAACTGCAAGAAGTTTAAAAAAGAAGAAAAGAAAAGGAAAAGGTGATGTAAAGAGAAAATGGAAGAGACTGCAGTGATGCTCTGAAGAAACATAAGTCCATCTAATTTTACAAGAAACTGACAGTCTCAATTCTTTTCAGATCATAAAACCCACAATTGGAAGACCGATACCCCCAACAACAGCAGGCACAAATGTGATATTCCACCGTCACACCTCTCAGGCTGGTTATTATGTCATTATTAAACGTAGAAGAGCCCTCCACTTCAAGGTACCCTATAAAGGCTGAGCTAAACTGACACTCAACCCAGGAAGAGGGAGAAGAGAGGCACTGGCAGGAGGCTGCTAACATTACAATACTTCCCATCATTTGGAAGACACATCCAACAAGGGAAAGGTTAGAGAGCCACAGCCACATTCCCAGATTGACTCTCACATCCCCCAGTTATCTCAATATGATTTTACTGTAATAAGAAACCTGCACACTCATTGCAGGGAACAGCATTGAAACTAAAAGATGGTTATCTTTTTAAAACTGCTATACAAATCCTAAGTCCCCAAAAGCTTGCAATTTAAATCTAACCAATCACCTTTGGCCCTGCCAACTCACTTAAACACAAAAAAAATTAATAAAATAACAATCAGTCATTACCTGTACGTAACATTCACAAGGACAAATCAAAAATGGATACACATGAAACAATTTCACAGATTATTCTGAAGGAGATGCACTGGCTTGCATTCACTGCAGCACAACTAATTTAAAGAGCCATGACATTGGGTTTTGTGTTAGACAACTCTTGCATGGCAGCATAACCTTTCAGGAGCCAAACTCCCACCTATTCTACAGCCCCCAAAACTACAGAAGTGAAGCTGCCTTCCACTGTACTTACCACTGTGACTTAAACTGTCTTTGCCATAAACAATCACCCAAATCAGCAGCTGCACTTCCTGTTCCCACTTCTAGGATCTGATATTTCTCAAGCAGAAAGGTAGAAGTAACCTCCTAAACAAAGTGTTGAAAAGCTGCACATACACACAGAGCAACCCACAGCCAACTGTTGCAGTTCTATCAGCTTAATGGACTTGCTCGGGATGATGAGTTTGGGGAAAAGTATTCAATAACAATACCAGGCATTTTTGAACTACTTTTGGGAGTAACAATCTTCTAAAATATGTCATCAGCCTCGTGGTGGCAGCTCTGAAGCATCTCATATTGCAAATATCTGACACTGACAGAAGTTTAACAAGCAGGAGAAAAGCTCTCAGGGCTAGCTACTCAAACAGAAGTGGCTGATATATAGTCCTGGTTTATATTGCACTCTAGAAGACCACCAAACACTTGATTACATGTGTCTTACATGTAATTGCAACTTTAGAGATAATAGCTGCAAGGGCTGCAGGCAGAGGCATAGGCAGCCTGCACTGGCTGCCAAACTCCAGACAGCACAAACAAAGCTTTTGTAGGGTGTTGAAGGTGTTCAGTCACCCTCTACAGCCAGAGACCCCCCCAGGGGGTCCTTTATCCCTCATGTTCTGACATCTTGCCCAGTCCCACAGGATTTCCACCTCCTGAATCCAGCAGCAGTTTCTGCAAGAGTCACTATGTATCTCCTAAAAACCTCTGATCTCATAGGTCACACAAGAAGCAAAGTGACATTCTTGAGCTTTACCATGTCACTTGCCTGCCTACAGCTAAATTAGGAGTGCAGCAGCAGCAGTCTATTTAGAGCCAGCACAGCTTCTTGACAGACCCTGAAGGAGAGACATTTCTTACATCTACATCACTGCTCCCCAAAAAACAGGCTTGCACTGAGGAGCCGCTTCATTGGGAAGATTTTGCAGTGCTTCACCAAGTTTGTTTTCACACACAGAGTGAACACACAAACATTAAGAGCACAGCACAAGTGGCCAAGCTCCATCACAGCTGGTTTTAAACAGCCTGGCCAGGTTCTCCCATTGTATGGCTGGCTGCAGTGAGACCTTCCTGCCTCCTTGAAAAAGAGGACGTTCACTGTGTGCTCTCTCACTTTGCATGACTGGTTTCTGAGTCTCCCCTCTCCCACTAAAAGTATTAAGGGACCCACATTGTCATCTTGTCACATTTTTGAAAGGAGGCTCTTTGCCCCAACTGGTTGGAGAAGTGCAAGAAAAGCCTGGCAGGCCCTGCCTGCAGCCTCCTTTGCCTGCTGGGTGGAAGACACCTCTCCAGGCATGGGCTTACCACTGGGAATGAACATCCTGCTGGGACAAGAGGGTACAGTGCCACCAGAAAGCACCTGTTAATGGTACAGAACAATGTCAGTTCAGAGAGAGCATTCAGTTGGGATGGCTGGGAGGCTGGACCAAAGGAACAGTATCAACTACAGAGGGATGCCACAGCTGGGAGTGCCACAGGGAACACTGCCACAGGGAACACTGCCACCAGACAAAATAACCTCAAACTCCCAAACCTCCAGCCCAAACTGTCAGCTCCATCGTTCCATGTCAATTCTCTAAATACAGACACTTTTTACACAGGATGCTTAGAAACATTATCATAGTGGTTCATGAGAAAAGGGGAGCTCATAAAATGCTTTATGTTCATTTGTGTCCTCTCAGACAACTGTGGTTTTTCTAGATATTTGTGGAGACCTCTATAAGGACTTAATAAGCCTTGACAATGCTACTCACATTCTTAAAATAGCTTTCTGAGCTATGTATAATGTGAATGATTATACGATAATGTAGTTATGGCCATCTCTCCCCAAAGATGAGCATCTTCATGGGTATGATTCAAAATGCACAAATATTATTTAAAACCTACACAGGTTTCACAAATCCAAAGTACTTACTGCTAAACACGGAAATAGCTGAAAAGTTTTGGTTCCTACAGCTTTGTTCTTGCTGGGCCATCTCCAGGTTTGTATAAGACTGAGCTACATACCACTTAAATTCTAACACAAAAGCAAAAACCATGCAGGTAATTAGAAAACAGGGTGCTCCAGTGTATTAAACACATTTTGGAGTATCTGGGCTTTTAGCAGTATTTAAGCAAATGTAGACTGTGTGCCTGGCAAAGACAGGATTCTAGTGACAAGGACAGAGAAGATATGATCTCAGAGAATCATGCTCGTATCTCCAAGCTCCATGTCTTGAAAGCCATGCACATCTCATTGAGAAGTCTCACTAATGACTGAAGGGAAAATGAGGTCTAGATTGTGAAAGCACCAGATTTCCTAAAAACAGATATGAACTTAGAGTTTTGTTAGATTTCAAGCCAGTTGATCCCTAAGAGAAATCAGCAAAACTTAAACCACATCACATTAAGCCAGTTAGTCCTTTAGTTCCTGGTCTGACTCAAGACCTGGAGCACTTCATGTCAAAAGTGAGGGAGAAGAAAAAAAGTGAAAAAAGTGGCTGATGCCCCATAAGTCACAATGAAACCTTCCAGGCAATGCAGGTATGTGGGGAGTCTGGGCCAGACACTGAGCTATCTTTCTGTGCCCTTTCCAAGCCTGACATCACTCCATCTCCTAGTAGAGTAATAAGGGATCCAAGAAAGACAGATCATTCTAAATGGCAGTAATTTAAATCCTCTGCTGCGTGCTCCAGGGAAAAGAGAGGAAGGAAAAGGCAAGGGAATCTCTGCAGCTCACATGTAGGCTGTGGAGCTCTGAAGACGCAGGAATCCCAGTTGCTCAAAGCAGCACCAATGGAATTTTATCCAGTGCAGTGTGAGACAGCATGCAGAATTTAACGTCTTATCCAGTGCCTGATGGTTATGGTTCAGAATACACAGCACCCCTCCAGGACTGCCAGCTAGTGCTGTCCTTGCTAGAGAGTCCTGCCTGGTGGGACTGGATGCTCACATTCTGCCTCCATCACCCTCTGTCCATGCCCACTGTTGTTACATTTAGCCAGGCACTCGCATTTCAGAGCCTGGTTGCTCATGCCGCGGAAACCGAGGTGCCAAGAAAATGTCTGGAAGCTTTACAGGACAGTGGAAAGCAAAGAGCACCTGGGTGTGACACTTTCTTCCACAGAGAATGATGGCATGAGCAAGGTGAGCTGCTCAAAGATGAGGTTGAAGGGAGCTCCCAAGTCACCCGGGCAAGGCTGAGAAGCAGCCACACCTTCAGGAAGCTGCTCCCCTGCAGGCAGCCCTCCCGGGGCAGGGCAGGGCAGTGCAGGGGCTGACAGCCACTCCCCAGCTCTCCAGGGAACGCCTTGTATGTGCTGCTGCCAGTTGCTGGGGGACGCTGACATCGTCTGGGACAGAATTAGAAAACCTTGAGCAGAAGGACACAAGTGCTAAGTCAGCCATGTGCTATATGTGGCGCACCAGTTGGTGCCTTCTTTCCCCTTCTTTAGATGCTCATTCCTTTGCCTGCTCCTTCAGCAAGGTTTGACTTCAGCCTACACTGCCCTGTGACTGCTACGTGCCCCTGGCTGCATTCAGGCTAGCAACACCTTACGTAGCACCTAAAGGAGCCAAGAGACAAATCTTCCCTGGAGCCAACAGAGCCCTTCATTTGCCCATGCAATCCAACCTTTGCGCCATTAGATAAAGCTGTGTCCAGTGTTTACCCATCACTGCCCTGTTTCCCACCACCTGCAAATCCCATGGAGCTGCTCCTGGCTGTCTGCTGGTGACACCCCTGCAGTCAGCTTGAGATCTCCTCCCACGCTGCACCCTGCTCCCAGACCACCTTCCTGACAGGCTCCTAAGACCAGGATCTGTAAAACATGCTGACCAGGAAATTTTTCGGGCTTGACTCTCTTCTACACAAGTTTCTACAGCTTATCAGGATGTTCTGCAGCTCTGAGCAGCCTGGATAGCAAAAGGCTTTGCTATTTTGTTGAAAGTAGCTTCCATGTTGTGAGCACCGAAAAGCCAAATCATTAGCAGATTAATTAGGCACACTGTGGCACACAGCCAGCATTACAGCTAAAGCTGAGACCTTAAAGTTTGCTGGAAGTGGATCCCTGGCCTAATACTTAAAGCCAGTGATGAAACATGCAAGAATCAAACCAGACAAGCAGTCCCTCTCTCTCGTGGCAAAAATCACACATTGAAGAGAGCACAAGGAACTCTGCAGCATCTTGGTGTGGAAAATGCACCCAGTCTCTATCAGTCTCTATCAGGTCAAGAACTGTTCAAGCACAGTAAAATGGATTATATATTCTTTCCAAATCTGTTGCGAATTATGGTAAATCATATATTCCTGATAACTGCCTAAATACCCAGTTCCTTCCTGGATCTTATTAGGTTCTTGGCTTCAGTCTTCCAAAATGTACTATTAAATTGGTGTTGGAAAAAAAATATCATTTGCATGTATTAATGTTAAATTTCACTGAACCTCCCTCCTTGTTTGTGTTCAGTAGACTCCTCCATGAATATCTTTGTATTTACATGGAAAAATGAGACCACTTCTCACTTATGGGCTGAATAAAATATGTGTTTGTACCATGGGACAGCTCCAGACCACTGCAATCTTCTGAGACTGCTGCCTGCCAAATGGTTCATGTACACTTGTAATTTTTCCTGCTGACATTGCAGCCACCCAGCCTTCAGAAGAGGAACACAGCAAATATTTAACAGCAACAGGTGTCAGATAGGATTTGATCACAGGAAAGAGAAAACACATTAGCTGAAATTATAGCAAGTGAGTTTGCATGGTACAGGAGAAAGTCTCCAGGAAAAGAGTGGAATATGCTGACTGCACTTAGGTGTTTGTAAATAGTCTATATTCTCACACCTTGCCTGAAAGCAAACCCCCATCAGAGCAACCAACACTTCCCCTGGTGCTTGATCTGTTATACTGCCATGAACTCACTAACAAGTCCACTAAACAAATAGGAAGTTAATTGCATTTTCAGATATTTTAGACAGCAGAAGGCAAAAGTCTCAAAGGGAGTTCATTATGAAACAGAGCAGAAGAAATAGCACTCACCTTTTCTTCCAACAGCTCCAGGGCTTGCACAGTCCCCTGAAATACAGAACATCTTGTCTTCTACTTCACAGTATGCATTTAAGCTATCAGCTCCCTCTTCCTGAAGAGGGCCCTGACTCCCTGGGCTACAGGAAGCCCAAAAGAGAGCTCTCCTTTTAAAACTGGACCAGAAAGACAGAGATATCAGAGCAAACACAAATGGAGTGCAGCCCAGGTATTCCCATTTCCATTTTGGTGCTGCAATTGATACCACTTCTCTGTGACTTTAGCCTGACAAAAGGAATATATTCCACTTGAGAAGTGTCAGAATGAATCACTTCAATGACCTGGATGTAAAACACACTTCCCTTACGTTAATTCAATTACATCCAGCCCAAATGCATAGAAGTTTTGCACTGGCCAGAACTGTATCCTCATCAATTAAACCAATAAAAACCAGGCAAGCCCCAAGCAAGCCCCATGTGTCAGTGAGTAGCAGGGCTAACAGGACATGGCTTCCAACCAACACCTTTCTCACTACTGAATTTTCTGGGCCCTTGGGAAAGCTGAAGCTTCATCACTGCTCATTCCCCTCAGCATGAGCTCCTCTGTGGGAGAGCAGCATCCATGCACTGCCCAGGAGCTGTGTACCCAAGAAGGCAGATGCCCATGAATTCTCATTCCCAGCTGCTGCTGCTTTCCCTGGGACATGGATCCTGGCAAGTCCTAGCAAGTGCAAGGGAGACCCTGGATTTTGCTCTGGCAATTCTGCTTGCAAAAAGTGCCTGCTAAAAGTGAAAGAGGAGCCTTCCTGCTGCAGCCCCTGGAGCCCACAGCCTAGGGTGGGATGGAACAGCACTGCCAGAGAACTACAAACCTCAGCTCCCATGCAAGATCACAGAATCACAGAATATTCTGAGTTGGAAGGGACCCACAAAGATCACTCCTGGCCCTGCACAGAATCACACCCTGTGCCCAAGACCATTGACCAAACATTTATTGTCATGCTTGGTGCTGTGACTACTACTCTGGGGAGCCTGTGCCAGTGCTTGACCACCACCTGAATGAAAATCCTTTTCCTAATACCCAACCTAATCCTGTCCTGACACAGCTGCATGCCACAGGGACACATCTCTGCATCACCTGGAATGACTTTGCTCCCTGGGGACATACCTGATGTGTTCCCAGAGGTGTCTTGGGACACATCCAAGCTTGCCAGGCAGATAAACCTGTGGTATCCTGTCCCAGCACCAGAGAACTGACTGGCTCCAAATCCTTAACCCAGCAATTGAAATAAGGACTTGCTATCCTCCTCCTCCCTCATACCTGTTTTATCTTCTCATCTAATCAATATACAATTATTTTGGGTCAGCACATCACAAAACCACCTTTACTGGAAGAATGAAGCATATCCAGACACAGCTGCATTATTACACGGACAACAATTGTGCAAAAACCCACTAAGCTTGTTCTCCATTCCTGAAATCCTTTCTTCCTTTAAAAAATATATTTGGTGGTGGCTTTTGTGCTTATTTTATTGCAAATCACAGGTGATCATAGAAATTATTAGATCATCACCAATTCTTTCTTGCAATGAAAGTTCTCACAGGCGCAATGATACATAAAAATTGGTTTAGACTATTTCCATCCAAGCTACACTTCCAGGATTCATTCTACTGATGGATTCACTGAAGTTTGGTTTGTACAATGTAAAACATCAGAATCACTAGAGATGCCCTCATCAGTCCCCTTGCCCACAGGCTCCTGCTGATCAGCAGCAGTGCAGAGTCCATGCTAACACTTTCCCAGACAGTTTAGCAGAGCAGGAATCCCTCCATAAAGCATCTTGGAGGCAGCCAGCAGAGCTCATACATCACAGGCTTAAAGGCAGAGAAATGGGAAATAAAGTCCTTCCTGTGCTACCTAAAGCAGAGACTGAGCCAAGACTTCAAATTATATCCATCAGTACAGGTCTACTGATTCAAAAGGGATGACTCAGCTTCCAACAAGTCCCTTGCTCAAGGTCATGGGCTGTAGCAGAGAAGAGATCTGAGCATGATCCTACACGAAAGTACACCTTTAGCCACTCTCCATCCCTCCTCTTGGTATACATATTTTTGGTAAGTTTACTGAGGAAGGTAAACTTACCAAAAAACCACATTAATTGAAAAGGCAAGTACTTGGATATCCTGCCAGATTTTGGATGTCCAGGCCTTCAAGCCTTTAACTTCTAAGTACAAAACACTCTACCTATAGTTCATGAGACAGAAACACAGGCCCCATCACAAGCCTTGCATTTACTAGCACAAAACTTCAGGAGTCTGGAGAGTAAATGGGAGAGAGATTGCTAGACAAGAGAGGATCAATCAGTGCTCCAGGATTTTTCTGTGGAAAATCTCAATCATATGGACTCAGGGAAATCATCAAGTTTAAAGAGTTAGAAGCTGTTTTGCTGTCATGGAAAAAGTCTAGTGAAACAAAAGCCACCTTCTCCTGAAAGCTGTGTCTCTTGGCGAGCATGGAGAGCAGGGACATCCATCAGGAGACTGAGGGGTAGAAAGATAAACAAGGGACACAGGATGGCAGGTGAAACAGGTGAAAACAGAAGTGCCTCCATTGCCTGATGGCTAGTTTACAAAAATAAATACATCATAAAGGGAAACCTTTCAGTGTGGGAAGATAACATCCAGCTGATCTCTGATCCATTAGGGCAGAGCTTAACCCTAGGAGAGGAAAAAGAAGATCAAAGAAAAAGATTAAAGGAAGCAGTTTTCAATTTTAAACACAGTCTTAATGTGATGGAAAGGAAAAGTAAGAACAGCTGAAAGACACCCAGGGTCAGGTCAGGGAGAGATGCCTTGGCTGAAGGTACTGCGGTGTTTTCCGTATTTGTCTGCTTTATTTTTAAATGCCCAGAGCCTTTGCTTGAGCAACACTTCCTTGAACAAAAAGGAAGCAGAGGAGGAGAGAAGGGCTGTAAAGAGAGAGGCTAATGGGGTTGGAAAAATATGATCTCCCCAGCCATGAAAGTCAAAATTACTGTTTGAAACTGAATCCTCCTGGAGTACTACACAGGCATGGGGGAAAGGGGGAAGGGAGGGAAGGAAAGATTTATTACTTAAGCAGAACTAAAGTTCTGAGGAGAAAAAGGACCATTTGATCCATATCCACATTTCAGATCAACAGCAGTTCTGAAACTGGGCTTGTTATATTTCCCTCTCCTTTGCATGCATAAAAAAGACAGGGAGGTGGACTGTGTTTTAAAGGGGAAAAAAGTCCCTTGATCTCATGAAGCCCTGAACTCTTATATTCCATTTATAGCTCTAGCTAGAATGACATCCCCCTTGATTATCAGGCTGTCCAATCCAGCTGCATGTGTCAGGACTGTATGAGGCACTAAGTGAAATATATATATGCCCTTACAGGGTTTAGCACATCGGGTCCACCTCCAGGGTACAGGCTGTAGCTCATTCTGACCACTGCTCCTCTCCCAGGAATCACTTGTTAAGTGGTTTTTGTTTGTTTGGTTGGTTTTTTTTTAACTTTTTTTTTAGGGCACTTTTACTTTCCAGTTGAAGCAACACAAAATGGCACCAAAGAAGGACGTAAAGAAACCAGCGGCGGCCGCGGCACCAGCGCCTGCGCCAGCACCAGCACCTGCACCAGCCAAGCCCAAAGAACCCGCCATCGACCTCAAGAGCATCAAGGTAAACGGGAGAGCGTGGGCTGAGGGAGCCCACAGGGGACAGGCAGCAGAGCCCTGCCTGAGAGCTGCACTGAAGCCTGGCGTGAGCTTGGTTCCGGTTTGGGGACTGCAGGGAAATGAATGAGCAACCTCAGCCCATGGATTTGCTGAGCTGCCCGAGCTTTTGACTGTTTTAGTAGCTGTAGGGTGTAAGGCATGGCGCATGATTTAACAAAAGAGTGAAGCCTGGGGATGTTAAAAATACGTTGGAGTGTGGACCTCAGAACTTTTTACCCAATTGGTACCAGTCTCACCTGTTTGGCAAAGATAAATTTAAAATAAACACACAACAAAAAAAAAACAAAACAGAAATACCCTAAAGTAGGTACATGAGGACAGAAATGGGGTTATTGAAACATGAAATACAATGTTTTCCCATAGCACTGTACAAAACCCCATCTTTTATAGTTTAAAATTATTTTCCGAATTTTTGAACCACCTAATGACCCTTTGGTCATGTGCTTTGAGATCAATATGACTTACCTTTAAAAGAAACAAACCATAACCATTTCAAACAGAGAGATTTGGCAGTTTTGCCTATTTCATTTTCATTTGCACTGTACAACCAACATTGGTGAGACCACGAGCAAGAAAGCCATGGATGGAAGCATTTCAAGTGATTTCCTCTCATCCTTACATGTTTGCTGAGAATTTATAATTTGCTGCAAATTGAAAGCAGCAAAGAGAAGGAGTCTTTTGGAGGTTTCCCTCTGACTGCACTGTCATTTGTTCTCATAATGTCTTTAGATTTTGCATGTCAACAAACAGCACTAACTGTTGCCCTGACCCTTTGAAGAAAACTTCTCCATTTTGGGAGATTCTTTACTTAGGAAAGAGGAGAGAGAGGCTAAGCAGTTAAGAGATGAAGAGACAGACTAGTTTCTCTGACTGGGACTATAAATAGTTATTCTGTACTTACCTGGCAAGCTGATTGGTCCCAGGACCAATTTGCTAAATTGTACATAAAGAATCATGCCTATTATGGGTAAAAGAAGGACAAAGACTACTAATAGGACCTATACATGATGAATTGTATTTCAGATACCTTAACACATAGAGTCCTGAGATGTTAAGCCATTTAGTGAAACTTCTCCAAGTTTACTTTAATTTTCCCAGTCTATAGTCAGTATTTTTCTAAAAAAGTATATATCTTCTCATAAGACTGAAGCTGAAACCATTAAGAGGAAAAAAAAAAAAAGACATTTTTAAAAAACTTAGAATTTTGAAGAATAGATGAAAAACCCACTAGTTTTGAGCATACTGCCTGAAAATCAGATTAGGCCTCACATTGCACTAGATGATGGGGAACCAAGCTAGATTTCCTGCTAAATAACTTAATATGATTTGATAGCTTTTTATGTCCAGTTAATCAGGAGAAAATCGAATTTTGAACTGCATTGAACCTAGTTAATCTATCTTTGTTTAAATAACAATATATTAACAGCTAAAAAATGTCAGATTGCACTCTGAAGCATCTTTGCAGTTCACTCTTTTACCCAAAGGAAATAGCAGCAAGAAATATACACTGGTAGAACAGAGAGAACTCTCCAGGTTTTGCCATATTCACACTGATTTAAAAAAAAAACAAAACAAACAAACAACAACAAAAAAAACCCCACAAGATAGAGTTTAGGGAGACTTTCTTTTGAAAGACACCAGACAAAATATTTTCTGCTGGGGTCCCAACCAACCACCATGGATTGTTACCCCTTTTCCAATTTTGAGAGTTCAGGCAGTGAAGGGAAACATTTTCAGGTTATAAGTAATTTGTCTAAGATACGTGGCAGAGTCAGGAATCAGTTTTCTGAATCTTAGCCCAGTCACTCAATTATTTCTCAGTCCTTCCATTCAATCACCAAAGTCTCAGCATGATAAAAGTTACAGCACCATTTTCAGCAAAACTTTGGAAGCAGGGAGTACTTAAAAACTAAGGTTTTGTCTGGGACTCAGTGAATAATCCTGATCCAGGGCTCTTTGCAGTGATTTACCAGACATGGAGACAAAACCTACATCACTTTAAAAAAGGGGATCCACTGGGCTGTGCTTCACTCCTCAGGGAATTAGCAGCCATGCCAGAGCTTGCTGCTTGAGAGAGCTGACTGGGAATGTCAGGCTACACTGCCACGATGATTTAGGGAGCCACACAGCAGCTAAACACACAGAAAGGCTTAGTTAGCTTTTATAAAGACACATCCAAGCCCCTTGTTACAGCTGGGGTGGGTAAGGGGAGAGGTGCCCACCAGGGCTTACAGCAGCCAAATAAGCCACATTGGCTGTGCACTTCATTCTTAGCTGGCATTACAAGTCATAATAGCCTCCAAAAACAAACATGGTGGTTTACAAACATGGGTAGTGATTCTCTTGGTGGTACCTCCCCACTCAGATGCCCTTCTTGGCCCATCTGCAGGGAATCTGGTTTTCTGGACTTTTTGGAGTACACATTTTGCAACTTTGGCATTTTTTTCCCTCCTTAAGAGAACTCAAGCTGGTTTTGTCTATCACCATCAGAAGCTGTGACAAAGTTGTGACAGGTCATTCACTCTTTTCTGTTCTTTATTGATCTCTTGAAATTAATCAAACTAAAGCAAATATTTGGTGATTTGCTAGTACCAACACCAGCTAATATAAGATGTTCTATTTTTCAGCAACATCTATTGACAAACTGAGTAACAGGACTACTGGTAGACTCAAAACTCAGCCCTTTTACAGCTCACCTTGGGCTACAGTATAACAACCATAGGAAGAGAGTGAAGGCAGGGATGAAAAACTTGCTTTCAAATGGAAATGTAAAGACCTATTTCCCTCTACTCAGGGAACAGCTTAAAAACTCAATCTTTGCACAAGCCTTTCCAGACCTAATGTATATTTCCAATTTTCCTTATTACTAACATGTCTTGGATTTGTGTAGGCACGAAAGTTAAAGATTAAAAATAATAACTGAGAAGAGAATAGGGCAATGGAAGCAGCTGAGGGTCATCACTAGGAACCAACCATGACTAAAATCAAAATGACCATATAGATAACTTTTCTTAGAGACCCCCCAAGAATTCTGCAATTAAAACTGTGGCCCAGGACACTCCTAAAACCACAGCTTATGTGTTTTATCAACCTTCTTCTCCCACACAAGCCTGAGTGAGAAGAAATGTCTAACTCATGAAAAGCACTACTGTGGGTCTATTTCTGCAACAACTGGGATGAAACATGAATGATGCAGATGTCTCATGCTTGGTTTTGCAACTAACACAGTGGGAAATGGATGCATTTCCCATTGCACAAATCTGTATAGCTTAGTTCCCATTACCAACAAGAAAAGTATGTTGGGTTTCTGGTGGAAATCTTAAGGGTCCTTCCCAGCACATGTAACCAGTCCTTGAACGGAGCCCAGGCTCATAAAATCAGCTCAGATGTTTTGGGATGCAAGTGCTGAAGATGCTGAGGGCAGTGCTTCACAGGCTTCCACTCTGCAGATGGTGATCTGAATGTCTAGTGCCCTGTTCTGGTGTCACACTAGGTCCTTTACTTCAAGGATACAGTTGAGTATCTTCTCTTGAGTAGAGACAGAGACTGGGCAAGTGTCCACACTGGAAGTGAGGTTCCCTATGCCTGCATTTTCAAGACTGAAATCCCAGGACATCAATTATGCCATGCCCAGCTGCAGACCAGCCACCCAAATGTTTAGAAGAAAAACAACTAAGTCTACCGACTAGTAAAGACTTGCTAAAATCTTGTGTAACTGTGTGATGCATGATGATGATGCCTGTTGCATGGAAGCAAGCCTGTGATTGTTTTTAACTGCAGAGCTCTTAAGGCAGTAAAAATGTTTCTCCAAGAATTCTTATTTCTTGTTACATTCACTACTTGAGTAGGTCATCTCTGAAGACATAATGCTTTGGATATAACCAGAGAGAGAGAGAAACTCACTAAAATGCACTGACAGAAAGCTCCTGGGCTAGAGAGCAAGCAGCACTGCAAATGTCAGCTGAAGCACTTGGAGAGCTGTTGTGCTGCAGATAAACTACATGAAGCCACAGAGTGAGAGCAGGAATGTCAACAGTAGCTTTGCTCAAAAGTGCTAAGGGCTTTTTTATGAGACAGCAGGTTTTTACTTGAAACTTTTGTCTCAGGTCTTCAAATTGTGCCTGATCTATCTCCAGCTATGACTCCAAAAGGATGCCCTAGGACAGGTGGTCTGTTGGACAAGTCACCAGTCCCAAGTGTCCCTACAGGTAGGAAGGGGACAAATGTCAATATGAATTCGGTCTTAAGAGATGTAAAGGTGCCTCTCTGATGCCACCCAGACCAGCTTCCTGCTACTGCTTTGACCCAGCACCATCCAGGATCTCTCCCAGAACAGCCCTAGCCCCTGGCTCTGTGGGCCTCACCACTGACACATCACAGCCCACGCTGCTGACAAACCCAGGACAGGCAAGGCACAGCACAAAGGTGTCCCAGGACAGGCCACTTGGACAAGGACTGCTGCACACCAAACACCCCCTGGGCACACTGTTGGAAACTACACACAAAACCCACAGCTTAGTTTTGTTTACAACGTTTTCAGAAGAACTTTGCCTTCCTAATCTGCTGCTAAGCAAGGAACCCATCAAAAGTAGAGACTACCCACATATACTAGTAGACACTTTTCCTTAATGTTGCTAACTGGAAAAATTGTTTGAGAAATAATGGGTTTTTTTAAATTTAAATAAGATTCATTCTTAGTAATTCACAGCTTTAGCAGCATTTAAAAAAGAATACCTGTAGCCTCTGGATGCTCTGGTGAATGGCAGACTTGGGTGGAAATAGTGGAAAGCAAATTACACAAAATGTAACATTTTAAGAGCTCACAGGGTAACTCCAAGCTTAACAGGAGTTACATGACAGAGCCTTAGTCCCATGAAAATAACCCCACAATATCTCTGAAATACTGTTTTAAGCCCCTTCAGAGCACAGAGATGTTGTAAAAGATAGTAACAAGATACTTGAGTTAATCTTACATAAGGCAAGAAGAAGGTGACAAATTTAGCCAATGACAAGCAGAGAAAGAAGTTGTCTGTAAGGAGATCTGAAACAAGCAACCTGGAAATTTGCCCTTGTTTCACTAAGACTCCATTACATCTTATACCCACTGCCAAGAAGCACTTTCAGCTGGCTGGTTTACCACAGAGCACTTAAATGTCAAGTAGCAAGGGTTTAAATTACATTAATACTCTAACAGTGCCACTGGGAGGCATGTTAAAACAAGAAATCCCTCCAAAAGCAGGGCTCCAGAGCCTCACATCTTGTGTATTCCCTTGATTATACACATTCCAGCACAAAAGCAATTAGAAATGGGACATGTTTACAAATGAGCACAGCTGAAGACACTTTCCCCCCTGAAGCTAAAGAAATGTGATCAAGAGTGCAGCAAGAGCACATATCACACCCAGACATTTCAGAAGGGCACATTAGTTAAACGTCAAGGCTCATCCAAAAGTTTTTGCACAGCTGCAAAGTAACTGTGACGTTCTAAAAAGCTATAAACTGGAAAGTTACACAAAATGCTTAGGAAAAAGGTCAAATTAATCTGCAGTCAAGTCATTTAAACTCAGAGATATTTCTGAGGTATTCTTTCAAACCTCATAGTATCTCACACATGCAATTTTGTCTCCTGTATTAATGGGGGTTGTTTTTATTCTTTCTTCAATTGCATTTCTAGGCAGCTCTGTTCTCTAAACAGACCGCAGTTTCTCAAGAGCTCTTCTTCTTTTAATGTTTCTCTGCTTCATACAGCAGGAAGCTAAATCCATCAGGCTGTTAATTCTTACTTAATTGAGAAGCAGCCTCTCTAAAACCTGTGGCATTGATTGCACAAGTTATGGAACTGAGGTGAGGGATGGGAAAAGGACAAGCTGCTTTTCAGAGGGGTTTGGAAGCTGTGTAATCCTGCACTCAGTGATATCTACTAGAAAAGATGTGCAGCTGTATTAATCAAGGAGCAGACAATAGTGAGCAGGTATATAAACTACTGTAGGCACAATCCTATCATAACTTCATTTAAAAAAAAAAAATTAAAACCCCCTCCAGTCCTGAATACAAGGCTAAATATACAATGAGTACCCTAGGAGAATCTCAAATTTTCTCCTCTCTGATTTTCCAAGATATCCAATATGTCTTAGTCTCTTTTAAAGAGACAGAGTTTTCCTTTAAATAGCTGGCAATTCTCTATTAAACTCCTAAGATGATTCAGTTCTTGTCATTCATCCAAAAGGTAATAAACAAATGGAGCAGCTTCATGCTTTAACTCCCAGCAGCACCTTCTCCCAGGGCTTTCCATCCTGTCCAGACCTTTCTTGAGTTACAGGGAGTACAAGGCAGCTGCCCCTCAGCACAGCTGTGCCCAGTCCCAGTGCCCACCAGCCTAAAGAGGTGAGCACAGCATCACACTGCAAAGCTTGGGGTCCTAAGGCACGTAAACCAGTGATTTGTGGGAAATCAGGAACTTTGTTAATCTTTTGGAAATTTTTGTGGATTGGGTCTCCATTTAGCTGGTGAAAAAGAGTTTGATACAACCCATCAGCCCCACCCTTTAACTGGAACCTGGTCAAAATACTCTGGCAAGAGAATTACTAGAAAGTAGTCACAGACAATGCAAGGAACAAAACAAATAAAAAAAACAAACTCAAAACACACCACCTTTTTCTTTGGCACAGATAGCCCTCTGGATAACAACTCTGCCCATAAATAAGGGCCATATGAAGTTAGAGAAATCCAAGTCATTCTGGTTTTTCCCTTGGATTACAGCTGCTTCAACCTTTCATTCTTTTTGCTAGGGGTGGGGCATTCAGTTTTTGTTAAACTGAGATCCCTGAAATATCAAAATCATATCTAAAGCCTCAAGACTCAGTGTTCTCTGACAATGCAGAGAACACTGCCAGGATCAGAACAAAGACCAGATAACTGCAAAATATTTCTTTGATCAGAACAAAGACCAGATAACTGCAAAATATTTCTTTGTCACTTTTGAATTTTCTGAAAGGTCCTTTTAAAATTCAAAATCTCATCTTTAATTTCTTTTAAGGAGTATTTGAAATATTTTTCATCTAGGCCATTTTGTAGCTGCCCTTACTGAAAGCAAGTACACTTTAACCTCCCCAACAGACCTATTATCTTAGAGCAGAGTGATTCTTAAATTAAGTGAATGCAACCTGCCCATGCTAGAATATTCCTTCCCAGTAAAATTCTGTCTAGTGAGATGTTATTCAAGGATCAGCACTAAAATGAAAAGCTGATATGGTGCACTAGTTTTTGTTAATCTGAACTCTGAGCCAAACTCCCATATGGACAAAAGACAATCATTTTACATGTAGGCCCTCTCAGCTGATAATATTTGATAGCCCACTTAAGCCAGATCACTCATCCAGGTATCTGGTTTTTATGCCCAAGACAAATGCACTGCAATTATTTTCTGCTTGGCATCTTTTGGAATGAGTTTTGTTGTAGCCATATAACCTACCTGTTCAAGAAAAGGAGCCTAAGTTTTCCCAAAAACAAAAAACCAAAACAAAACAAAAAAAAAATCAAAACCAAACAATTTAAAAAAAATCAGATCTGTTTTCAGGGGAACATTTCCTAGTTGCCAGCACTGGAGAACAAGATGCTGAAGGCAGAAAGAAAATTCCACAAAGCAACATACTACATTGACCCAGACACCATTTCAGCTCTGCCAAAGTCTTTCAAAAGCTCCTCTATTAATGCATGAGGACTGATGGCCAAGATCTTGAGGAGTTTTCTCACTCACCTGAATTCCAGCCCCAGCCAGTGTAAATCAGGAGCTCTGCACTGTGCTAAACCTATGTCAGCAAACCCAGGGCAAAACCATCAGGCCCCTTTCTATGCAGCCACACCTGATTGTGGCTACACATCATGAACACATCCCTGCAAAACATTTTTGCTATTACAAATAGCAAAAAACTACCAAAACCCAGCAACAAACCAACCAAAAGCAAAGAATTGTCAGCAGAGCTTTTTTCATACTCAGTATATTTCCAAATAGTTCTAAAAAATTGCAAATCCTTTGTTTGGACAGAGTGTTTTCCAGCTAAAATGGCAAGCTAATAAAAATCTTTGCAGTTGCATCTTTATTTTTTTTTGAGTAGGAGGTTAGTATCTCAAATCCACTTAATTCGACTGCTCAGTTTAGAAACACCAGTAAAATAATCTGATTGAATTTGATTCTCTCATTCAGAATATTCAACATACTGGAAAGACATAATTGTAAAAGTTATGCTTCTCTTCAAGGTAACTAAGCAAGAAGGTTTTTCTCACTAATCACGTTTCATCATTAGACAACCAGGAACAGTGACTGCTTAGCAGAGGCAACCAACAGAAATTAAAAGGGGGGATTTGAGTTCAGAACTAGGAGTCTGTTGTTGTCACACAACTATTCCCACCCTGGCTTCACAATACTCTTGATCTTGTTGAGGCAACAGGGAATGGAAGAAGCTTGGAGCAAAGTTTGACAATCCTTTTACAAGTTGTAACATCCATTGAGATATTTGACCTGGTCTTGGGGGATGCTGCATGGTGGGCCTTGGTCTTTGCTACTAAAGAAGCTGCAGCCTCTACCTCCAGCTCCCTGTCTGTAGGCCCACCATGACCACCCTGCAACCCAAAAAACAGGTACCCCTTTCCCCATCCTGAACAGTCATCCAGTCCACAAAGGCTTTTGGGGTCCTTAGCTTCTATCACAGCTTCTGCTTTGCCTCAACCTGACACACACCTGAGCAGCACCACTTCTGTACACACCTGTGAGCTCTAAACCCAGCACCCTGGTGCCCTGCCTAACCCAAGCTCCAGAGGAAAAGTATCCTAGAGGTCCCAGGCTACTATGAATACAGATTTCCCACTGCCCTGCAGGGTACATCTACGCATCAGCCACTAACTTAATACAGCTGGTTCTAAACTGCACAGATAATTTTTCCCTTTAAAATATGATCAGAGTGTGCAGAGGAAGAGCTTCTCAGCAGGATTGTCAGCCTCTTTGTTGACAAATAACTTTTTTGCTCAGTGTCAACAACTGGAACCCCTTGAGCAGACAGGCACTCATCTAATGTTGGGCTCTGGATTATCCATGTGAGGGGTTGAGCAAAGCCCAGCAAAGATATGAGGACCATTCAGCTGCATCTCACACATCCTGCAAGCCACGTGTGGAACCAGCCAGCTCCTCACCCTCACTGCTCCTGACTCTACAGCTTATCAGAGAAATAGAATCCTTCCCTATAAGGAAGTCTTGGTAGGTCTGGACAAGGAATATCTCCTCCTGATGGTATGGACCCAGAAAGTGCTGACATGAATCAAACTTATTGCTTGTCACTCCCTGCCCCTCTTCAGCCTCCTAAAAATAGCCATCATAAGATGTCTATCAAGACATGGAGCCTCTTGTCACTTTGCCCTAAGAAAGCTAAAGAACTCGCCAAGGGGAGGGACCGCTTCCTTCTGACACCTAATCCAGGCAATGCCGTCAGCACTACAGGATAAATAGGGGGAAGAAAGGCAAGGAAAGCAGGACCACTCTCAAGACCTCTCCGCTAATCCTTCCTGCCTGTCTGCTGCTCTGCATTTCCAACTCAACCATGGTGGGTGCACTGCAAAGCTAATAGTTAGCAGCCAGCCAGTGTAGTTTACAGAAGTAAATAGGGCTTCTTGCCCAGGTTAGGTCTTGGGGGGTGGGGGAAGGACAGTCCAGGAGACAGTTTAGGTTTGCTTTAGGTTTTCCTGTTAAAACCTAAAGGTTTTCCAGTTAGCCTCCAGTTCTGAACCAGGCAACAGTAGTGGTGCAGCTCCCACAGCTTCCGACAGAATGGTTACAATTTCCTAAGCTTTTTTTAATCAAATGCAACCAGCCAAAGTGGCGAGGAAAAATCATATTTTTATATAAGCAAATATTGTATACTAGTACTTTATTAAACAACGTACCATCAAAAACTAATTTGAGACATAAACTTTAAGGGAATAATTTAATTTCTATGTTAATGAAAAAGAGCTGCTTGTTTAGAAATATTACTGCAAATTGTATAACTAAAATGGATCTGTGCTAAAACAGTAAATGGACCTGATGGTAATTAATTAGGGATTTTTTAGTTAAGAGACTTTATATTTTTGTTGCTTCTTGCCACAACTCTGTCTTTCCCTAGAATGTAGATTTTAAGGAAAACTCTAAGAATAGACTTGCTGGTGCATTTTTATGCAGGAAGCTGCTAGATTAGATTGCTATGGCCTAACTACATTAGGGAAGACAGAAGTGAAAGCACCCAGGTACTTCGTGCTATTTACTTTCTCTCAGTGCATTTTCAGCAGTACTAGTTCTCTTTTTTCTCTCTCTTTCTCTCCCCAACTGCAGTCCTTCTCTGCTGACGAAATCAATGGTAAGTGAAATCAAAGTAAAATTTTATCAAGGGGCAGGAGGGGGAACAAAATGGCAACCAAATGCTAAATATTCACTAGCCTTAACAGCTCTTTTGCTATCTGCATTACTTCTGCACATTTGACAGGCCACTTTTTTGCTCTTCTGGAAGATGACTCATGGATTGAGCTGGATGCTTTAGAAAACACACAGGTTCTCCCCCAGCCCCCCTTCCTAAGCTATTTTTTGTGATTGATTTCCTTCCAACAGATCGAGTTCTCCAAGGAGCAACAGGATGGTAAGTTACAAGAGAGCTGATGCGTTTTACATGTGTGTGGGTTCAAAAAGAGCTGAGGGCTCAGAAATTAACTTTATAAAACAATGAGCTAAGACTTCATCTGATATAAATCACCACTCTTGACTTCAGAGCAGTGATGACTTGTGCTGAACAAGAAGGTGGCTGTAGATCTACATGTAATTTATCTGGATGCTTGTTTACATGCTGTCTGAACTGAGAAGTTTATACCATGGTACAAAGAGGAAACACACTGTCTCTGCCTACTGAACATTCTTCACTTGTGCTCCTGTT
>VYZP01061103.1:17183-32473 GCA_013400635.1 Hypocryptadius cinnamomeus | reverse complement strand
TACATTGCATAAAATTCAGTCATCTTTGTTTTTCATAAACATTAACAATGCTCACCGATTTGAACTTATACACCTAGTTTAGCACATCAGCTTTAAGTATTTCAAATAAATTAGTCAAATTTAAAACAGGTCAGGTATATGTTACTGCAGTATTTTTAGTTCCTTTTTCACTATGAATCATCAAAATCCCAACCATACTTATTCTTGACTACTCTGTGACCATTTTTGTTACATCTGACAATCATCTTCATCTGGTTCTCTTTAACTGCCTCCAATGAAATTATCACTTAGTCTAATAATTACTCTGGATTATTCTCTCAACACTTCATAGTACATTGTGTGGTGCTACAAAAAGCTAAGTGAAAACACTTCATAGTACATTGTGTGGTGCCGCAGAAAGCTAAGTGAAATGCCTTGCTACAGTGATGTATAAATGGAAAAATATTTTTAAAGCATTTCATTATTAAGAAGTGTGATAACTTGAGAAAAGTGATACATTATCTGCTCTATCCAGCTTAATGTCTCAACAGAAACCAGATGAGACATTATTTCCTCATATTTAAGNTTCTGCAGTATGCAGCTTATAGCTGACACAGTTACCAAATGACTGAAAAATTAAGAGCTAATGATCATGAGCCAACTAATTCATATTTCTAACAGCAACTACCTTTTTCAAATTATTATTCTGGGCTTTAAAATGCTGTCACATGAATAGTCTGTGTGGTACTGCTTGAGAGCAAAGTCAGTCCCCCAGGCAAGACATTTCAGACTCTGGAAAATCATTTTCATTTCATTTGAATCAGACTGAAAATAGGGTCTGATACATGCACACCACCTAATTTTTAGGGTTCTGATCCTGAACTGACCAACATAACTTATTAATGTTGGACATAAATATTGCCATCTAGACCTGCTCAAATGGCTAAGTATTTTCACAATAAAATATTATAGCACACAGAATGTTAAACACCAGAATAAATGGCTGATAAAACAACCATTCATTTTCATCTTTGCTTTCTAAACCACTTGTCAAATATTCACCAGTGCCATCAAACAGTAACCAAGGAGGAATAAAAAAAAAAAAAAAGACACTAAGATGCTTTTTATTGTTGTTTTGAAAACTCCTAAGATTTGCACAAATATATTACATACAAAAAGAGTAACCTGGTCTTTGAAATAAAGCACGCATAAGATAATCGGATTTAAAAAGCTGTGCCAGTTCTAAGTATTTGTTTTTCTTAAACTGGCAAGCAGCTGTCATTCGTGACTGTAACAAAATATCCAAAAGAACTAGATCAAAAAGATTTCAGCATTTATCCAATCTACTACTTTTTAAACTGTTTTTACTTAAATTAAGCATCCATTTTTTCCTTCACCATATGCCAGTGGCTAAGCAAAAAGGGTACCATGTTCTATAAACTCATGGACAGCTCTCACACAAAGCCACAAGTATCCTTTGCTGTTCATGTACTGCTACAGACTTTCAGTATAATATGACCTCTCAAAATAGATAAAGGACACAATACCAGCATCATATCCGAGGAATTAAGCAGTGTAATTCTCATTAAGGTTGTGCCACTAATCCCTGCACATTCTCTACTGAAAATTTATGCTAAAATTATGTATTTCTAGATACTGGTAGAAATTACAGTACTCTAGAATCAGATCATAATTACATACGATTGCAAATTGTACATTTGTCAGTTCCTAGAAACAAAATGGATAGCCAAATCTGCAATTCCAATGGCTGCTTTCATGCTAGATACAGATACTGCAGTTCACTTACCAATTAACACAAAATCTGTTTTCCTTGTCTTCTTCTTTCTCTAAGATTAAGGCATGTTATCAACCCACACAAAGACAGGGATAAGAAATAACATAGGAAAAACCTACTGACTCCACACACTGCATAGAACAGATAAATTCTCCTCTTTAAAACATAATTCAGATGTTTGAGGATAATTGGATATCACTGAGTTTGGGTACTTTTGGGGGTGGTTTTGTGTTATTCCCTTCTTTGTTTTTTAAAGGAAGATGAACTACAGTATTACTTTGAACTTCAACTTGTGTATTCAAGGTATGGAACTTAGATCAATCTCCAATATGCAATTATATTGTGACAAGTACTGCTTCCTATGTGGTTACAACTTTATAAAAAAGCTTCAAGATAGAAAGAATAACCAGAATGTAGACTTTAGCAAATGTCACTCTTCATGTAATTCAGAAAAGGTACAAATTGTTTCCCACCCCAAATGTTTTGATCATAAAATAAAAAACAATTCTGTTTAAATGCACTTCAATTTCTGATTTCTAAAGCAGCACAGCTTTAGAGAGCTACCACTGATGCAGCCATGCCCTTGTAGCAGATTGGTTTAAGCATGACAGAAACAGGTCCTGAGGTAATTCAAGATATTACAGGTCTTGGATTTTGTGCTTTCCATTTTTCAACAAAGAAAACAAGCCTAATCTAATTTGCTCCTGTGTGCCATTTAAAAACGTAACTAAGCAGATCACAGCTGAAGTAGATCAGATTAACTGCTAAAGAAAGGTTGTGTTGACAAACTGCACTGAAAAGTTTACCAACACCTTTTGTGGATATGAAAGGCACAGCAAAAACACACAAACTTACTTGCCAGGAGGCTGTCTTGTGTTTAACTTGCAAAGCAAAGGCTGGCAGAATAAGATGTAACACATTTTTATTGCACAAAGAGCTGCTCAGGTGCTGTGACATCCGTAGCAAACCATTACAGGAAAGAGCTTCCACCATCCTTTTCATATCTTTTTAATACCTGGCTGAAGTTGCCACTTTAATTATTCCACTTCACCTGGTAGAATGCCTGTTAGCAACAACTACAGCAAAAGGAATCTCCTCTGGGGACTGATGTGCCATGCACAGCCTTGTCTCTGGACACACCTGTAAGCCTGGTACTTCCCTCCTATGAAATATTTTCAGTTAAAAACAGTAAAATGTGAACAGAAATATGTGATTATCAGCTTGGTTGCTGATTTCCTAGAACAGGAAGCAGATAATACCATACAACTAAAATTAAATTAAAAATATTTGGGTCTTTGTCAGAGAAGGATTAAAGTTATCTATCTCCCACGAAACATGTATGTTAATGTCACATTTTGTAGAAGGCAGGGAACCTCTGGAAGTTTCAGGAAGAATTCTCATTTCTGTGGGACCTGTATAATAAAATTAGACCAGAGTACTCAAACTTCAAATTTTTTTACTGACAATTCATATAATGAGGGGGTTCTGCCTGGTTTTGTAACAAAAAAAGATTTATGCATTCATAAATGCCTATAATAATTTCTTCAGTTGATTAATTTCAACTAAAATTAAAGAGGGTTAATATTTCTAAATACAACAGATTTCATAATCAAGATGGTGGCTGGATAGAGGCAAAGGCCTTAAACAGTCTGTAAGAGGATGTTTTGGGGCTCAGCTCCATAATATGACTAGAGCAATGAGAATCCACGTAGGGAACACTATGAAGGACAGCTATAGGAATTCTGCTATCTAAAATGCAGGGATCCTACTCTTCATTTGGATCCTAGGACCATTTCTTACAGATCTATACAAGAAGATTCCTTCCAACATCAACATACTGTGAAGAAAATTGACTGGGCTCATTTATTTAATGCATAGTTCTCACTGTCCCACTTGGGATTTGACAAAGACAAATGTAAGTGAAACAAAAAAGAGAATTGTATTTGGGGGAAAGAAGGGTGGAAGATAAAGCAAATATAATTCCTTCTCCAATCTTGCTTCTGAGTTTTCATCCTGGAAAAGCCACATTTCTGTACGTGCAGGGTCCCTATCAGTAACACAGGGGTAATACATTTCCGTCTTTGCAACCTCTCCCGGAGTTCCACACCAAGCAGGACACGAGGCAGTGAGACACAAGCCTGGCAGTGCACTCCAGCCCAATGCCAAGGTGCATCCAGCACACCAAGGGACCTGTCCCACTGAGCTCTTGAGCCACAGCCACACTGTAAATCACCAACAGCATGCCAGGCAAAGGAGACGACCGAAGGTGTAATCAGCGAGCACGTGTCCTCTCAGCTAGAGGAAGCTCTGTCACACAAAGCTGGAGACCTCTTCTAACCATATCAGATGTAATTAAACCACTTCAGGCACTGTGGGAAGCTATTTCCAAATGCATTTAAGTAAGGCAGAAAGAATGATTTTAGCTATTGGACCATTAAAAAGGAGTGAAGCTGAGATTCCCCTTTGGGTCTAATCAAAACATACACCAGCAGATGTTTTCTTCTCCTCTCTGATAAATACATATGACTGTGTATCTTCTGGTTTCTTTATGAAACACTAATTGCCCACTGCACAGAAGGTCTAATTGATGCAGCATGTGATCACTGTTATTTTCACATTTTTCATAGCTCTAACACTTCAGTGCACAACCCATGAGTTTGTGTTTATTGCAGGATACAAGGTGAGCCATTTCAGCCTGAAGGAGCATGCACGGAATGTCACTCAGCTTCATTCTGTCAGACTCAGAGGGCTCCATTTTCTTGCTCACTCAGGACCTACCAAAACTGGAACAGGGTGAGGAGGTTCAGCAGAATTATGGAAAGAAAGCTGGCTGGCACAAGCAAGCTAGAAATTTGGAGGACAGCAACAGCTTCCTGTACGAGACCCTCCAAATGTGTTTACCATTGTGTGATGGTGTTGCACACTACCAGTGCACACGCTCTTATCTTCACTAGTGTCAAACTGGGCAGCACACAGGGTGGCTGTCTGGACTGCCAGCCCACAGCAGTGACCAGAGACTGCTCACCCACCCTTCTGAAGCTCTGTGTGCTGGCAAACCAGACTGCTCTCCAGGGAACACATCTGCTCCCCCCTCTCCCACCTGGTGACAGAAGGACCTCTGCCTGAGTCTGGAATCTACTTTAAAAAGACTGCTGCTGACAGTTCTTGGATGGCAGCAGAGACCTGGAATCCTGCTCAAATATTTATCTGCTTTATGATTATTAGAAGGTTTAATTTAAGAAGAGCTGGAAGATCATAAGAAATACTGCCACTGACTGACAAATTTAGCACAAGCCACACTATGTCCAGGCACTCTCCCAGCAGCACATCAACTGTTCTCCCAAAACCAACATCAGCCAGGTACAGAGGACACACACAAAAAATGAAAGAACTACAGAAACAAGGAAAACAAGCGTCCTTAAGTACTGAGTATCATTAGGAAACAGAGGCAGGCATTTAATGATGTAAAAAGAAAACAAATGCCTTCACTTCCCAAAGTAAATAACTCAGGGATTTATTAATAATGACTCAATCATTGTTAGTTAAAAACCTATTCTAATGGCATGAAAACAAAAAATAGAAACAGTATCATAGCCATGTCATGAAAAATTAGCAACAAGACAGAAGTCATCAAGAGCAAAGTGAAAAAACCATACAGAACAATATCCTTCTGTTCACTCTTTATTGCAATATGTGCTCATGTTTGGCATTGTTCATCCAAGACCACAGCAAATGCAATATTGCAGAGCTGGCTGTAAACTAAAACCCTTTGGGCTGAATTTTTTTGGGCCTCAACACACAGAGACTTACTTTGAGGATTCTTCACAATGTCAACTGGGCATATTTACAGTCCATCACACAATGCAGTGAAATCTCTGTGCCTCTAATGTATCTTTTTTTTTTTTTCAGAATAAGCTTTTTCAGAAGAAAATGAGTTGCTTTTGCCAAAGAACACATAAAAACTACACTGTTACATGCTGTTTGTCATTTTGAATAGGCAACAAAATAGTCCTTCTCTTCCCTTCTCATTCCACCACATTAAGTATTTTCAACAGAATCTGCGCATTCCTGAAAATCCAGTCATAGACAGGTTCACAGTATTCCACCCTTTGAACAGCCTATACCAGCCTAAAGATAAAATACAGCTATTCTGCATGGTTTTAAACCTTCTGTTTCATGACCTTTCTATTTTAACAGAATACAACAAGCAATAAACAGGACAGTCATTCCCAGTGAGCTCCCAGTGGCCTTACTATCTCCTTCAATTTGGTTATAGCTTACACTATTTGATACCATATCAATGAAAGGACAGCTTTCAGAAACTACAGCTATTACAAGTAAAATTAATTTCCTAAGTTTTAAAATATTTTCTTCTAAGTCTACAGTTCACTGGATTCTTTTACCAGAAGTCTCTGTAAGAGAGTGCCAATCTATCAAATACAAAGTTTACAAACTTAATGACCTCCACAGTTTCAGAACAAAACTTTGGGGAGACAGGCCCAGCACACACCAACAAATAACCTGAAAATCCAGGCACTCATCTGAGGTATTAGAAACACCTTTCAATGAATGAAACAAGGAGCAGAGACTTGAACACCAGAACTTGCTTATCCCACTTTCCATCTTATGCAAAGATACCTTCACATTTTTTTCCAACAGAATAATCTGGAAATCACTCTGACTCAAGGCGCACAGGATAGGAGAACTTTTTTCCTTCCAATACTACTCAGAACAACCTACATCTTGCAAATCCTAAGGCAAATAACATTAAATTATTAAAAAACAGAGGGTGCCCGGGAACAATAACAGGAAGGAAAAAGGGAGGAAAGGAAGGACGGAGGAAAGGAAGGAAGTTAGGAAGTCATTTTAATTTCAATTAAATTTCTCCTGTGCTGGTTTTTCTTGATCTTCAAAATCTGAGAATGATATTCAAGCCTCAAGGAAGTAATTAAGAATTTCTCAAGCTGCATCAATACTGCCAGAATACTATAGTATATCATTATTTGAAATAGCCAACATTTAAAAGGTATCTTCCAGGATGCCTCAAATTTCTAGCAATGTCATGATCTTTTTTTTTTTTCTGATACGATGGCCCAGTTTCTCTGGGTACAAATACAGTATTTCTTAATTAATATATCTGGCAGATCCAAGAATTATCCTAGTGTTCTGAAAATCCAGAGCCTAGATTAGGTGGTTCATAGGTGGCTAGTGCTCTTTTAATAGCCAAAAATGAATATTCGTATTTCAGACCAGATGATGAATTCTACACTAAAAGTTATATGGCCATTGTGAACTATGCTGTGGCAGATTCCTAGATGTAAACAATCTAACACATATACTGGAAACAATTTAAATGTGGCAGTCCTCAGCCCCTCCCAGACTGCACTGCACCATTGCTGGAAGGAGTGAATCACTTGTGCATTTCTGATGTGGCCCATTACCAGTGATCTGGAAAAGGGGATTGAGGGTTCCCTCAGTCAGTTCACAGGTGACTCCAAGCTGGGTGGGAGGGTTGATCTTCTGGAGAGCAGAAGGCTCTGCAGAGGGATCTGGACAGGCTGGATTGATGGGCCAAGACCAGCAGCAGGAGGTTCAACAAGGCCAAGTGCTGGGTCCTGTCCTGGGGCCACAACAACCCCAGGCAGTGCTACAGGCTGGGGGAGGAGGGGCTGGAAAACTGCCCAGTGGAAAAGGACCTGGGGGTGCTCTTTATCAGCAGATGAACACTAGATAAGAGTGTGCCCAGGTGGCCAAGACAGCCAATGGCATCCTGGCCTGGATCAGCAATAGTGAGTCTGGCAGGAGCAGGGCAGGGATTGTCCCCTGTGCTGGGCACACCTCAACTGCTGTGTCCAGTCCTGGGCCCCTCACTGCAAGACAGACATTGAGGGGCTGGAGAAAGTCCAGAGAAGGGCAACAGCTGGGGAAGGGTCTGGAGCACAAGTCCTATGAGGAGCAGCTGAGGGAGCTGGGGGTGTTCAGCCTGGAAGAGGCTCAGGGGGACCTCACTGCTCTCCACAGTTACCTGAAAGAAGGCTGTAGCCAGGTGGGGGTTGGCATCTTCTCCCAAGTAATTAGCAACAGGATGAGAGAAAACAGCCTCAAGTTGTGCCAGGGAGGGTTTAGATGGGATATGAGGAAAAAATTCTTCACTGAAACATTTGTCAAGCCTTGGAACAGGCTGCCCAGGGAAGTGGTGTCACCATTCCTGGAGGTATTTAAAAGCTGTGTGGATGTGGCCCTTAGGGACATGGGTTAGTAGTGGACTTGGCAATGTGGGGTAAATGGTTGGACTTGATGATCTTGGAGATCTTTTCTGACCAAATGATTCTATGATTGCAGAGATGTAACAGTATGTCACATGCAGAGGCACATGAGCTCTGCCTTAAGGACAGACAATAAAACAGCGTCAATGTTATTCTAGGGCAAGCATGAAAAGTCTCTCTAAAACCTTACACTTTACTTTTTAAATCGGCAGCAACAGCCAGTGGAGTGATTTAAGATTCAGTAACCTGGAAGAATCAATTATCAAGGTCTGACTCAATGGTGTGTAGAGACACTTTTAAAGTTATTTAACATTGCTCTACAGATGCAGTGTCCCAAAAGAGGCATTATTCACCCGTACAACTGAGCTTAAGTTTCAGCACAGAAAACTTGAAGCAATCCCTAGGTTTGCAAAACACTGTTTAATGGAAATTCACACTCCTGGCTTGAGTATTGGGATTTATATCTGCCAAAAATAGTGGGATGAATTCCAGGGTACAGTATGTGTCTTAGTCTTTCGGTTTCCACTCAACCTGATCTGAGCAGTCATTGTCTGGACAAGTTATTTACTCTTTAATTTCCACAGTACATTCAATAATTTCCTCAAATTTTCAGAAGTGAGAATTGCTACATGATGCAAAGTAATTTGTTTTTGTTGCTGTTACTGCAGCCAAGTGAAAATGCTGCTGTAGTAATACGGGCTAGCAACAACCTGCTCTGAAAAAAACCAGACCTGTTTTCCTTATGTTTCTTGCTGTGGCACAGGAATAACTAATGCAAATATCTAGCCTTTAACTTAATTTTGCTTTCAAACTGATACCAAATTCGAAAGACAGAACTGTTCAGATCCCTTCCCTAACTGTAGATCAAATACCAATGTACTTGTATTTCACTTGCAAATACAATTTCCATCTTAGTCATCATTTGCAGCTAATCAAGGAATTTCTTCATCTTGTAATATCTCATCTGCTGGTAGTTAGAACTGTGATTGGAATTGAAATTACCATTAAAAACTTCATGCTGTGGTTTCATTACCTGTGTCAAATCAGTTACAATAATCATGAATTATGATATTCACAGGCTTGTGTTAACATGCATCACAACAGGGATCACGAGGTTTCCACTGAAATTTGCAATTCAAGGCTCAATTTTTGTAAACATCTGAGAATCCAAGCTAGAACTCAACTTCATGAAATAATGACTGGGGCACTTGCTTTGTCAAAGAGCAAGATAAGTGTGTCACTCACAAGCACATTGGCATATTCATGCATTACACACCACTTGCCCTTATCTGCTCAGCTAAAAGATGAGCTCAGAGAAGGGGATGGCACCAATCCAACCTCCTTTTCAGTCAGTAGAAAGGCTCTGATGCCACCTCTTTGTGACAGCCCCCTGCAAGCAACCACACACCTGCACGGATGGCAGAGGGCAGCCTCAGTCTCTACAGCATCCCTGCTTTCAGGGGGAAGGATGCTGGTCTCAATGCACAAAATCAGCACCCAAAGCTGCAAAGTTCTTGTCCTGGCAGAAGCAGTTACTCTCCTCTGCTCTCTAGGGCCTACTGCATTTCCCTGAAGGAGGAAGTGTTTTCAATTGGGTCACCATTTCTCTTTAAGGATTAAAAAAAAAAAAGATAAATATGTAATTCCTCAATTATTAGCAATACAAAAGTATGAAAAGTATGAAACCTGCTTCTGCTATAATCACTGAAAGGGGAAGGAAGGATATCTTTTCGTTTCTTATTAACATAAAAGAATAAAATTCAAAACCATCTAAAAAGTAATTTAATTATGGAGCAAACTGAGCTTTTAAAGTGTCACAAAGCTACACAACGTAGACATAAACTACAAAAATTACATTGCCATCAAGTGTTAGATGAAACAACCTGGCAGAAAATAACTATGTCAAGAAAAGAAGTTTCATCTTTTATGATGTATACTCATCCAAAATAATTATTGCAGTCTTTCCACCTTCTCCCAGTGTTGCCTTTGTACACTCTATACACCCTTCCCTGAGAACACATTTCCTTCTCTAAGTCAATATCCCCTAACTTCCCATTTTCTTAAGAACAGATAGTCCAAAGAAGCTAATGATCATATGCCTGCAACAAAAATGAAAGCAAAAAAAACCCCATGCCAGCAATCACCCTGAGCTTTCCATTTGCATTTTGTGCCCCTCTCTTGTACCTGCCTTCTAAACTGAAAATTTTCCAGCCTGAAGGCTGCCTTGCTGTATACCTGCATATTATTAGCATTATGTAAATGACAGCAGGGCCCAAAGAGGTGTTACATTCTCAGCTGAGAGTGCTTAGAATTTGCTGGTATGATCATCACCCTGACATTACATCAAGATAAAAGAGATTGCAAAACTGTGCGAAAACAGTTCTTCCATCCCTGCCACCCCCTGTGCGTGACACAGACCTGTCACCGAGAAGGGCATCTCCTAGTCCCAGTGACTGGCCTTCACATACTACAGGATCAAAGTGTTCAGCAGTAAGTGAGATACAAAATAAACATCAATTTTAATATCCATCATTAAGGCATTAATCTTTGAATACACCACTGCAAACACTCAAATTAATTGTCAATAATCTGCAAAATAAATAATTTCAGCTTTTAAAAATTGCAGATGTACTAACTACTTAAGTAACACAATGAGAAGTTGGGATGGATTTCTTTAAAAGCTATAAACAATAAAATACAAATTAAATAACAAATGTTTACAGAGAAGTGTATCTTCTGCAGGCACCATACAGCTGGCAAGACAGAATTCTATTTTTGTGAGTAATCGAAGTAGGAAAAAAAAAAGAACAGAAAAAGAGGCAAGAAGAGCAAGATGTAGGGAAAAATGGCAAAAAGAAATCTGTTCATCAGTTGAAAGAACAGAAAAGCATGAATTAGAAAATAAGTCATTAGTGTGAGAGGAAGAAAAATGAGGAGGAAGTGTGAAAAGAATCCAGCTCTCTAGAATGGCAATTTTTAGTTACTAGATAAAAAGTACCACCTTCCAGAAAAACTGCTGCTTGCATGTCTAAATGGATGCCACTCCAGGGAATGTCCAAACACCCTCAGGCATGAGAATCAAAACTGTCCGACTCAGGGAAGTGCAAGAGGAGAGACATTACATCTCATACCCACTTCCCGGCTGTGATCCAAATCTGGCACAGATGGCTTGTAAATGATTGTCACTGCCAGCAACCTGCAAATGATTGTTGCTACCAGAAACCCACTGGCCTGTGAAAAAAATCAGTTTTCATCTCAATCTGGCTGCTGATACCGCAAAGGTGGTGGGGGGTGGCAGAGCTCTGGGACAACTGGTGCATCACTCACTGTCGTAAGGCTCGTGCAAGAGGCGGCAAAGCCCCTTCAGCCCCTTTCTTAAATCCACCTCTGGCACACTGCAGAGCACAAGACAACGAGGTTTCACACCCAGCTCTGCAGCTCATCTCCCCTGAGCCACGTCCCATTTCCATTTAAGCCAACACCCCCCAACTTCCACGGTTTGGGATACTTAATTTTCCTCACCTCTCTTTTCTGCCTGGTTGGTTTAGGCTACCAGCTTCGGGGTAGCAATTGCCTCTGACATCTCCCTCACACTGATGCTGGGCAAACCACCTTTGATCTCTGCACCACAGCAGGAACACTCCATGCAAGAGCACAGAGTTCCATTAAGGGAGAGCTCTAACTTAAATGTTTTAAAAGCACATGACCAGGCTAATTTTATACACTGAATAGCCTGAGACAAGACAGCCTGTTTCAGAGAAGAGGACAGACACAGTATTTGAACTCTTTCCCTTAAAAAAGCAGCTCTTGTAAATTATCCATGCCATTCCCCACAGCAGGAGGCTGGGAGCCAGCCTGCCTGCACTGCAATGCTCTCAGTCACAGACTGCACCTTGCAGCAAGGTGAGCCCTCCACCTGCACTGCTGCCTTCACAGTGCCAAAACTTCAGGGTTTATAATATCCCACTACCTCAACAGCACGCTCAGAAACAAGTGTGGGATACCCTTGGTGTTCAAGGCCTTTCTTGTTCCAGGACTTGTTTACACATCACACTTTCAGAAATCTTCTTATCTGCCCTAATTGCAATGATTCATGAATTTACAACCCAGCTGTGCTCCACAATTTTCTTCCAACTGTAATTCTTCCCTTTGCAAGTAAATAACTTGTGACTGTTTATAGCTGCAATATCTAAGCACAGCCTTAAAACTTCAGAGCAAATTCATGAAAGCTACAAAAATTGAGCATAATAAAACCTGTCACAAACCAAAATAATGTGCATTATTACCACCATCATGTACATATCAAGACATATTAGGCCACTGCAAATGCAGGCTGTGTGATCTGCTCTCTTCAGGGCTTTCAGTGCCCTCAGTGCCAAGTGCCAGGTCCCCCCAGGGCACAGTTCATGGGGTCCCCTCTGGCCATGGCAGGTTTATCCATACAAACCAAGGCTCAGCAGCATCACACAGACACTTCACAGAGAACCCTGGGGACTTGTATGAAATTGATTCCTGTGTGGATTGGGCTTTTCAGCTGGTGGTTTTTAGATATTTCTCATGGAACAGGTTAGCTGGTTGTGTAAATGCTGCTTTTAAAGTTACAGGATCAAGATTTATCGTTAAAGAAGCAGCTGAAAACATGAGAACAAATAATAATAATAGAGACAGGGGCCTTACTGTAACTGAGTTTACTGATACTTTCATCCTACCTAGCAGCAGTTTTATTTGACTGCAGTTTTATAGTATGAGGAATGTCTTCACTTATTCAAGACACACGAGTATAAAATAAAAATGAGTATGTTATATTTAAGAAATGCTACAAATTAAAAATGAGTTCAAGAAAAAGACATGAAACAAAAACATACTTCTGAACAAAAACCATGGACTCCTGTGAATTTGTAATGATTCCCAGACTCTTCTGCATTGTATTTTCTACTGGAAACTGCTGAAGGATACCAAAGGAAAACACTACTGTGCTTGAGAACATAATTCTTCAAGAAGCTACTTGAAGAAGCTACTAACTTCCATTGCGAACCACTTTTGGGGCTGGGGGCTGCTACACGGACTACAATTTTTTTTTTTTTTTATTGCATCTAAACTATTTTGATTCTTTATTATAAAGAGCAGAGACATTGTTAAAAGCAGTAATTTAAAGAATTCCCAGCTCATTGTACCTCATGTGCAGCTTCGTGTAAGTGCTTAATCATATGCTTAAATTTCTATCTATGATATGTGTTTCATGAAAATAAATACAATATATTTACTTTTAAAAAACAGCTTCCCAAATGTTTTTCATAACATTCGTGAACTGAAATTTCATCCTATGACTATCAGTATTTCAAAAGCAGAATACTTAAGAGAGGATGAAAAGAGATAAGGGCAAAACACTGAAATCACAAACTCACAAATAATGTGAACCCTTTATCGACCTCAGCATGAACTAGCACTGACACTGAAAAAAACTGTCTACTATTTTTTGTTAACTCACTCAAAATATTCTCAGCATCTTAAATAGGGAAGTGTAAGTTTGTGAACTGTGGACATGCAGGTGGACTGCTTAATGAATTGTACATGACACACGTGGAACTGACTCCCTCTGGCTCATTTCACTTGAAAGGAAAAATATGACATTTTACTAGCAGAAATACAATCCTTCTCTGCTTGATTTAATTCAGGTACATAGCTGCACATATGTTCCACTGCTAGAAGGATACATCTTTCCAGACTTCAGCATGCCCAGCAGCCTATGCTCTGTCCCCCACACGAGCAGCAGTGACACCCTTGGCTGTCACATGCCACCCAGACCATAAAGAAGGTGCTGAACCTTCCTCTGGGCTCTGAGAGTCAGCAACCACTGAACTCACCATGGTAAACAAAAATGTGAAGCAAGAGGGCAGATAAGCACGGGGCATTTTGCTCTCAGAGGGAAGATGATCTGTTCCAAGGGGTGCACATCAGGTCTTTCTTCCTCCTTGCATATTTCACTCCCTTGAAATGGTACTTTGACCTAATTTACTCATACAGTGCTTTCATGTGTAAACTCAGTCACCTATGCATTCACAGACCACTGTTTCCTGGGCAAGTATGTTTAGGGGATCCTGGAGATGCTTTACACACATAAGACCAATAAGATTTGCAGCAATATAACTCTAAGTCAAGAATTACCTCTGAAGGCTGAAAGATAAGTCAGCTTCTCGAGAGAACACTGTTAGAAGCCTAAATAAAGACACTTCAGAGCAGAACCGTGGTTTGGTTGCCATTTGGTTTCGAGCAGTCCTCAGCAGTTTCTGACCATAAACACCATCATTAACATTCAAGAATAACGTTATATTAGAAAATACATGAGCATCATCAAATCTGTATTTCTCTGAGATTTGCTGCTTTGCCTCCCTTTGTTTGTGCTGCACTGAGCAGAAATAGAGATGTTTTATTTCCTTCTTTGAGGCCAGTGCTATAAAATCCCTCAGCAAAGTTTTGGCATTGGCCTCTGCAGCACCTTGTGTACAGTGAGAGAATGGAGAAACTCTTCCACTGCTGCTGGAATGAGCCATGAACAGCTGTTCCTCTGGTATTTCTGTCCTCATTACAAGGCTTCAAATTGCATCAGAATGCATCCACTAGTCATTTCTGAAGCCTTATTGCCAATTCCTTACATCTTTTCAAAATGCATGTGCTGAAAGTGCTATTGCTGAGAGAGTGGCAATATTCTCAGATTCATCGTAACCATGTTTCTTTCTTTCTAATTCTTCGACTGATTTGAACTATGATGTGCACATATCAAAATAGCAGATTTCCACTTGTGCAGTTATCTTGGGGGTTTTTTTCCCCCTGTATTAAGGAGTGATGCATTTGTGCTCACGTTGCATTCGTTGTGGCATACGTCTGCTACAAACACTGTCATTGAGAAAGTGGCAAACTACAACTGACCTGCTTAAGCAGCTGTCTTTCTTTTAAAATACACTCTGTGCATATTTTTAATTCCATGATTCTCTACCGACAAGAAAAATAAAAGGTTTATCACAGAATCAACTAGGTTGGAAAAGACCACTGAAATCGAGTCCAACCTATGACTGAATACTATCGNACATCCCCCCGGGGAGGGCTCCCAGCGGCGGGCCGGGCTGCATGGGGAGGGGGCGGCCGGGGGCAGCGGGAGGCGGCTCCCAGCCCTTCCTCCCTGCCCGGAGCGGCGGCTGAGTCGCGCACCGGAGCGGGGAGGGGCGGGGGAAGGGCCAGCGACGGGCAGGGAA